>APFE031496366.1:0-30165 GCA_000404065.3 Pinus taeda
TTTTTTCCTATGTATCATGGGGATTCACCCAATTATTATACATATAAATTTAGGGTGGTTCTTAAAATTTTCCCTGTGTGGGAGGAAGGTGTTACAGAGTGGCATCAGAGCATGGTTCACCCTTAGGACTAGATGGGCCATGTGTTGGTCATGCATGCATGTGAATTGCATGTGTGTCTCTTACGCTTATATACTTAATGCAATTGATTGATGTCAAATTAGGGTTGTAATATGGTTATCATGGAATTTTTTTTATTGATTTCTTTAAATGTGTTTGAAATCAATATGTGACGGTCTGTGTATGGATTATATTTTGATTACATGTTCATTTCATGGTACCTACTTACATCCTTGTATGTTAGGTTACATTTTTTAATATTTTGATTACATGCATCAGTGTTGTAGGTTGATTACAAGAACTGATCGATTATGTTCAAATACATGTAGTTATGCATATTTGTAGCTGGTTCGGCATTGCTTACGCAAACTATCGGTTGCATGTGGCATTATGTACAATGGGGTAATTGTTTTTGGCATGCATGAGCTCATAACATGCATTGTTGATATGCCCTTGCATTGATGACTAGATCCTAGTTAGAGTAACTTTTATGAGTTGATACATTTACTCACGTATGTCTAGATGTTGTTATGATTATGTTATACATGTATCACACTGGTTTGGTAATATTGCAGACACGTATCCTCCCTGAGCTATACTAAGGTATGTTGGTTTATTGTGACTTGGTTTCTCTGACATATTATGCCTTGTAGGAAGAAATATCAAATGGCTAGTAGGATGCTTGACTACAAAGACCCCCCCATGAATCTGAAGAGAAGTATGGTGTTGGGAACTCTTCCAACTTGGGAGCAACACTAAGAATTTTAAAGGAAGAGATAATGAGTTATAAGGCAGATAATGAAAGAATCAAGCAGTCACAGGAAACATTAGCCGAGGCAAATGCAATCATACTTCAGATCTTGTCGGATTTGCATCAATAAGGACCACTCCAGATTAGTCATAAGAAAGAGGAAAAGTAACGGGGAATATGGAAACATGTCTCATAGTAGACACAATTTAGATAGATCTAACACCATCCAAGATGGTACATTTTTTGACGCTTTGGAGAGGAGAAGGGATAGGCACATGTATGATTTTAGTTTTGATTCAGATAGGCACTATGATCGTCATTGATATCATCCTTACAGGAGGAGTGATAGGGGGTATTTCCCAGATGAATTTAAGAAAGCGAAGCCACCTACTTTTGACGGGGAAATGAATAAACCATGGGATGCGGAGGCATGGCTTCTTAGAGTGAGGAAGTTGTTTAGGTTGCATGATTATTCAAAGAACATGAAAGCTAGAGTAGCTACATTTAGTCTCAAAGGTAAAGTGGATATCTCGTGGGAATATGTGAAGAATGGTAGGTGTATTCATGAGGAAGATTTTTCTTGGATTGAGTTTAAGAGATTATTTAAAAAGAAATACTTGATAAAAATGTACTTTGATGACAACAAAAAAGAATTTCACGAAATATAGATGGGTTCTATGATATATGATGAGTATGTTAATAAGTTCTTGGAGTTATTGAGGTATGTGCCATACCTCACATAGGAGAAGTATAAGGCTCATGGCTTCAATAGTGGGTTACTGGTTGCATTCAAAGACATGATTGAATTCATTGAGACTAAATCATTGGAGGAGGCCATTTGAAAGATAGAAAACTTCTATGAGAAATGAAAGCACAAAACTAAGACTAAGCCAGACTAGAGAGGTAATGAAAATAACAAAGGAATATTGGATAAAAAGAGAGCAAGGCCGCAACATACAGATAACAAGGAGAATGTTACACCACCTAAGAGGTTCAACTTATCACGGGAGAGATTATCTACAGAATGAAGGTGATAGACCCATGATATACAGTGCACAAGAGGCACATACTATTGGAGATGTTGGCCATAGTATTCCTTGTGTCTATGTAGATGTGGAAAATAGATAGGAAAAGCATTAGGCATCTATCATTGAGATGGATGGTAAGCTCTATGATCAAGTTATTTCTACTTTTATTGACCCTGGATCTAATTGTAACTATGTTAGTCCGGACTTGGTGGATGAGTGTGGTTTGAGTAAGGAATTGCATGCAGAGTCTTCATTAGTTTAGTTGGCTAAAGGTATGAATAAGTGAGTTCATCATTGGGTAAGAGTTTGTGCATTTGACTTAAATGGTATGCCTACAACAAAACATTTGAATGTATTACCATTGGGTCAATATAATATGTTATTGGGCATGGATTGGTTGTATCTACATAGAACCAAGGTAGACTACTATGATAAAGATATTGAGTGTGTTGATGAAAATGGAGAACCAAGAGCCTTACAAGGTAAGAAGAAATCCACATCAGTTAGGATGGTGACATCTATGCAAGAAAATCATAGCCACAAGAAAGGGTGAAATCTATTTGTAGCACATTTTTCTAGTGATAAGGGTAAGGAGGTTGAGGATGCATATCTGTTGGAAAAGTACCTGGTTTTATAGCAGTTTAGGGATGTATTTCATGAGGACATTACATTGTTACCACCTCATAGGGAGGTAGAATTTTATATTGAGTTAGTGCCTAGGGTAACTGCAGCATCGAAAGCACCTTACAAGATAAGCACACCTTAGTTGGTTGAGTTAAAATTGTAGTTGAAGGAAATGCTGGACAAATGACACATGAGGCTAAGTGTATCACCTTGGGACACACCATTCTTGTTTGTAAGGAAGAAAGATGGCACCCTCAAATTATGCATTAATTACAGGGACTTGAAAAAAGTGACTATCAAGAGCATATACCCTTTTCCGAGGATTGATAACTTGTTCAATCAATTGAAGGGAGCAACAGTGTTCTCGATGATTGAATTCAGATCTGAATACCATCAAGTATGCATCAAAGAGGAGGACATATACAAGATTGCATTCAGAACCAGGTATGGGAATTATGATTTTGTTGTTGTTCCATTTTTCTTAACTAATGCTCTAGCTACATTTATGTGTTTGATGAATAGTGTGTTGCATCCATATTTGGATAAGTTTATCAATGTGTTCATTGATGATATATTGGTATATTCTAAAAATGAGGAAGAGCATTCTGAGCACTTAGCAGCATTGTTGAGGTTGTTGAGAGTGCATTAGTTGTATGCTAAGCTCAACAAATGTAGTTTCTTTCAGATTGATGTACACTACTTGGGACATGATGTTCCTAAGGAGTGAATTGGAGTGGATCGAAAGAAGATAAGGGCCATAATGGAGTGGGTAGCTCCTAAAAATGTGGATGAGGTGAGATATTTCATGGGTTTGGAAAGCTACTATACAAGCTTCATTGAGAACTTCTCGTAGATTTCTTGTCCTATCACATCATTGTAGAGGGAAGGTAAGAAGTTTGAATGGACTAAGCAGTGTGAGGCTAGCTTTGAGAAGCTTAAGAAACTATTGACACATTCACCTATATTACAGATTGCAAATCAGGAAAAAGAGTTTCTAGTATGTATAGATGCTTGCAAGAGAGGACATGGTAGAGTCCTTATGTAGGATGGACAGGCGATCTGTTATGAGTCGAAGAAACTAAATGAGCATGAGCAGAACTATCCCACGAATGATCTCGAGTTAGTAACGATTATATGTGCATTGAAGATGTGGAGGAACTATCTTCTTGGCAAGAGTTTTGTGCTTATGAGTGATCACATTGGGTTGAGGTATTTGTTTGACTAGTTGAATCTTACTGCCAGGAAGGCTAGACAGTTGGCCATGATTAGTGCGTTTGATTTCAAGATAAAGTACATCAAAGGCATGAAGAAAAGAGTGGTAGATTCTCTTAGTAGATAGATATAGATACATCACTTGGTAGTTATGATCTCTTATGGGACAAATTTACAGGACATGATCTTGCGGGCAAAACAACAAGATGTCAAATATACGGAGATTGTGCACAGGTTGGAACAGAGTACAGGTACAGGTATAGGTACAGGTTATAGTACAAGTATAGGTACAGGTACAAGTGAAGGTGCATAGGACTTGGACTATTGTCTTGCAGCAGATGGATTAGTCAGCTTCTGAGATAGGATATATGTGTCGGATGACAATGATCTCAAGAAGGTGACCTTGAGGGAGCTTCACACAAAAGTGTATTCAGGTCACTCAGGTTACCAGAAAACATTGACATAAGTGAAGAGATCTTAATATTGGCCAAACTTGAAGAGGGATGTAACGAAGTTTGTAGCTATATGTTTTGATTATCAGTGAGTGAAAGAAGAGTGTATGCATCGAGGTGGACTGCTGCAACCAATCATGATTCCAAAATCGAAATGGGAGGTCATTTCGATGGATTTGATCACATGGTTGCCGAAGATAGTGAAACAACATGATTTGATCATGGTAATTGTGGATAGGTTAAGAAAGGTTTCACATTTTATTAGAGTAAAGTCTACATTCTCAACTAGTGATGTGGCACATCTATTCATTAGAGATGTGGTTAGACTACATGGTGTCCCAAAGAATATTGTGTCAAAAAGGGATGTGAATTTTACATCCAAGTTTTGGGAGGAGTTATTTGTATATTTGGGCACAATGTTGGCCTTAAACACAACTTATCATCCACATACAGATGAAAAGACAGAGAGGGCCAATAGGATATTAGAGGACATGTTGAGAATGTATGTAATGGATTAGTAAAGGAAGTGGGAAGAGTATCTCCCTTTGCTTGAGTTTGCATACAACAATGGTTATCAAGATTCATTAAGGATGAGTCCTTTTGAGGTATTTCATTAATGAAGTTGTAAAAATCCCATTAGTTGGAGTGATCTGGATAGCAGAGTATTTATTGGACTAGATATGTTGGTAGACATGGAATAGGAGATGCAGGTGATCAAGAAAAATCTAAAGGCAACACAAGATAGGCAAAAGAGTTGTTAGGCCCCTATAATACTAGTGTATTCCCTTATTATCATTATCATTGTAGCCCCTTATTGTTATTTCTATACCCATTGTTTCTCCATATTGTAATTATTGTGCCCCATAGAAGCCCACTATTTTTATTGTTGTGCCCTTACATTATTATTGTTATGTCATCTTTGACTATATTCTGACCCCTTAAAATCCTATAGATAGAAAATATATTTTTTTCATTTGTATCACCCAAGAATTGTTCATTTTTGTAATGTAAAGGAGGTTTGCCCCTCAAATAGGCTTATTTTGAAGTCGTTTCTCTATCTTGTCTTCTATTTTGTGAGTTGGTTGCACAACAATTGGAATCAAATCTTTGGATTCTAGGTTTCGCTGCTTCAAACGAGCCATCATGGAATTTTCGCTATAACATTGTTTCTACAACATTTTTGAAGCTAGAATTAAAACCTATTTCAGCCATAATCTTGATGAACATTGAGTACGAATTTTAGATCTTGTATCAATATATTTTTTGAGATATGATCCAAGGAAGTTAGGATTTTTGCAAGCTCCTGAATTATATCTCAAACAGGTGACC
Organism: Pinus taeda; assembly: GCA_000404065.3. Lineage (NCBI taxonomy): Eukaryota > Viridiplantae > Streptophyta > Pinopsida > Pinales > Pinaceae > Pinus > Pinus taeda. Next base: position 5,515 of record APFE031496366.1, read on the forward strand.
TGGGGAAAAGTGTCATAACTTTCTCCCTGAGCATCGTATTGAAATTTCGTAAATAGGTACAAAACGATAATGGACTGTAGTTTTCTTTTTATCGGTTTCAGGTTTGAAGGCCGAAACAGTGACATGTGTCACTTCGTACAAATTCATCCTATTGAACCAGTCTATAATTAGGTCATCATCGGCGATTTTGAATAACTCTTTCTTGGAGAGTCCAATCTTGATCAAACTTTCGGTGTTGGAGATCAGCAATTACGGAGATATAATAGATTCAATATCGAGCTCCTACAAATCCAAAAAACATGTGTAGTTTTTTTAAAACTCCACATAAGTTTGGTTTGAAAAAATAGTTTGAAGGAATTCAAAGGACATAATGAAGCATAATTATCATTAATTGATTGCCCGAAGAAAGAAAATGGAAACACCTAGTAGGAAACCTAAAATATCTAGCATGACTCATGAAGAAGAGGAAGAAATGCAACATGATATAACAAAATTATGTGACCAAGTTCAATAAATTTCACCCTCACAAAAACTAACAGAAGATGAGATGGATGGTTTAAAGAAAGGTGTGGAAGCTAAGATGGATTGTTTAAAGAATGTTGTGGAAGCTAGGATGAATATATTGGAAGCTAATATGAATGGTATGGAAGTTAAGATGGATGGCATGGAAGCTAAAATGGATGGTATAGAAGCAAAACTTAAAGGCAGCATGGAAGATTTGAAGATAGATTTTACAAAGTTGCTACAAGAAATGCTCACTAATGGTGAAAGGGTAGTAAAGGAAACTCATGATGAGAACAAAATAAATTTTAATCATGATTTCATAGACTCTAATATTGGAATAAAGACCCACCATATTCCAAAGATCGATATGAGGAATTTTGATGCCAAGGATTATATAACATGGGTACTACAGATGGAGCAATATTTCGATCTCCATAATGTTCAAAACACACAAAAGGTAAACATTGCAACTCTATATTTGGAACCCAATCAGTTTGGATGGTATGGATGGCTTTTCTCTCGTAAACAAATTGTCACTTGGGAAATTTTTATGGAAGAAATGATAGCACATTATGAGGATACAAAAAGCAACACCTTTTTCAGCCAATTGATAAATCTCAAACAAAAAGGTTCAATGATGGAGCACGTTGAGGAATTCCAAAAATTGAATATAAGGGTGAAAGATATTCTGGAGGAGCACATGATTGATGTGTTCATAGGGAAATTAAAGGATAACATCCAACATGAGGTTCATATTTGGGAACCTGATTCATTAGAGAAAACATTCAGGTTGGGAAGAAAAATTGAAAGAAAAATTATGGCAACAAGGAAGCCTACAAATCACAACAATAAATATGGAGGTTTTGTTGCTCCTAGCCTTCCACAACCTACAAGGTTGACACCAAAACAATTGGAAGGAAAAAGAGTAAAAGAGTTGTGTTATAGCTGTCATAGAAAATATAGTAAAGGTCATAAGTGTGCTAAGAAGAAATTATTTTACATAGATTGTGAAGAGGAAGAAGAAAATGAATAAGAAACATTAAAACAAGAGGATAGACATCAAGAAGAGAGCCTAGAGAAATAAGAAATTAATCCGACCATATCTTGCAATGCGTTGGCCAGAATAATCTCTCCTCAAACTATCAAGATAGAAGGACATACCAAGAAGAAAAAGTTAATACTGTTGATTGATTCGAGACGTACCCATAATTTTATTCATTGTAGGTAGTGAAGGAATTGAATTTCTTCGTATACACAACACTAGAGTGTCAAGTGATTATTGCAAATGGAAGAACCATAAATTTCTCTGGAAAGTGCCATAATATCAAGCTATCCATGGGATAATATGTGTTGAAATAATATGTGTTGAATAGTCCAATTCTTTTCATTCCAATGGGTGGTGATGATGTTGTACTAGGAGTCCAATGGCTACAATCTTTGGGTACGATAGCTTTTAATTTTCAATAACTTTTCTTGAAAAATAATTAACAAGGAAAGGAAGTTGAATTAAGGGGTATTGCAGGGAAACTAGAAAAGATAATCAGCTCTAACAGCATGACAAAGCTTCTAAAGAAAGAAAAATGTGACGTAATTTCATAATTATGTTCACTAGAGGTTCCCACATCGAAATAATCTATTTCTCCGTATCTCCAAAAATTCTTGGACAATCTTTCCAATGTATTTGAGATTCCCAAAGGCCTCCCACTTATTTGTGATCATGATCATGCTATTCATTTGATTCCAAGAAGTGCTCCTACAAACATCTGGCCTTACATATATCCCTATGCCTAAAAGAGTGAAATTGAACATATGGTTATAGAAATGCTAGAGGCTGGTATAATTCAACCTAGTCAAAGTTCTTTCTCTGCTCCAGTAGCATTGGTGCACAATAAGGATCGATCATGGCGCATGTGTGTGGATTATAGGGAGCTCAACAAGCTCACTATTAAAGATAAATTTCTCATTCCTATCATTGATGAATTATTGGATGAATTTCATGGAGCAATTAACTTCACCAAGTTGGACTTTCGTTCAAGGTATCATCAAATCAGAATGAAGACTGAAGACATTCTGAAAACAACATTTAGAACTCATGATGGTCATTATGAATTTTTGTTCATGCCTTTTGGCCTTACCAATGCACCTTCTACATTTCAAAGTTTGATGAATTCCATTTTCAAACCCTTCCTCAGAAAATTTGTGTTAGTATTTTTTTGATGATATACTAATCTACAACAAATATTGGAAGGATCATGTTCGACATGTTGATAGAGTGCTCAAACTATTAGAGGAGAAAATATTATATGCAAAAACCTCCAAATGTTTCTTTAGAGTACAAGAGGTGGAATATTTGGGTCATATTGTATGTCGAGAAGGTGTTAAGGTAGACCCTAGCAAAATTAAAGCCATCAAGGAATAGAAATCCCCACATCCATAAATCATCTATGTGGATTTAACAGGTTGATAGGGTATTATAGCAAGTGTGTTAAGAATTATGGGAGAATAGTAGCACCTCTAACAGAATTACTGAAGAAATATGTGTTTTCTTGGAATCCAGAAGCAACGAAAGAATTTGAACATCTTGAAGAGGAAATGTGCCAAGCACCGGTCTTAGCTATGCTAGACTTCACAAAAACCTTTATTGTGGAATGTGATGCCTCAGAAAATGGAATTGGTGTTGTTTTAATGCAATAAGGAAGACCCATTGCTTTCGAAAGTCATCTAATCAAAGGAAAATATTTACACAAATAAGAAGACATTTGAATGTAAAAAAAAGATCATGATAGTCTTAAATACTTTTTAGAGAAAATATCATCTTCAAAAGAGAAGCAAAAGTGGGTCACAAATATCTTGTGTTATGACTTTGAAATCATCTACAAGAAAGGGAAGCAAAATTTTGTTACCAATGCATTCTCAAGAAAGGCTGAGGATGTGGAAGCATTTATTTGAGCCATTTCTATTATCCAACAAGATTGGATAAATGAAGCAAGGGATGAATGGAAGAATGACGAAGAATTGTGGGTACTCATTCAAAAGTTACAACAAGACTCCAGTACATCTGATGCATTTAGCTGGGAAAGGGATTTGTTACGGTACAAAGATCAATTATACCTATGTAAAAATTCCAAACTCAAACAAAATATTCTTATGGAATTGCACACTTCTCCCTTAGGAGGGCACTTGGGACTTTTAAAAAATTACCACAGGGTTAAGAAGGATTTTTTTTTTGGGATCGCCTTAAATTTGATATTCAAAAGTTTGTGGCAAAATTTTTGGTTTGCCAACAAAATAAAGTTGAAACAATTAAGACCCGAGGTCTATTACAAACTTTATCCATTCCAAGTCTACATTGGGAGGAGGTTTCAATGGATTTTATCATAAGTTTACCCAAGTTCAAAGGAAAGAGTGTCACCATGGTGGTAGTTGATAGACTTACCAACTATGCACAACTTTGTGCATTATCTCATCCCTTTGAATCGAGTATAGTTTCTACTGCATTTATGGAAAAAATTCAAAAGCTACATGGAAACCCAAAGACTATTGTAAGCGACAGAGATCCCATTTTCACCAAAAACATTTGGACAACATTATTTTATTGTGTGGGTGCTCAGTTAGCTCATAGCTCATGGTATCACCCTCAATTTGATTGGAAAACTAAGATAGTGAAAAAATGTTTGCAAGGATATCCTCATTGACTTGTATATGATAAACAAACATAGTGGGTCACATGATTGGCTCTCGCTGAATGGTGGTATAACACTTCCTTCCATACTAAAGCAAAAATGACCCCATTTATGGCACTTTAGGGATATCATTCACCATCAATCACATCATATTTAAGAGAAAATTCTAAGGTTCAAGCAAGGGAAGATCACATCGAGCCTCAACATCAAGTTCTCCAACTCTTAAAGGATAACCTCACTTTGGCACATAATAGAGTGAAAAAATAGGAAAATAAAATGATGAGCACCAGTATTGCAGCAAGACTGTTGCAACTCCTTTGGCTACTAGCTTTACTTTAACAACTCGGGGTTCGTACAAACTTGGAGGTGAAAATGTTATATACACAAGTAAAAGTGATGGTTCTACCCTTTTTTCACTATTCAGCTAGCGAGAGACCACTAGGGTTTTTCAAGCCAGAATTCTGTGGATTTGGAATAATCTTGATTACTAAGGAGGGAAAGAGAAATCTATTCTAAGAGAAAGATTGGCTACTGTAATAAGGAAAAAGACTGAAATCCAATGCTAAAATCACACCATTTTCTAATTAACTGCTAAGAGACTATGCTTCAGAAATAATGCTGAGTTCACATGTGTAAAGTTCTACTATCCTAATCATGGAAGTTCAAAACATCAAACATTACTATTGTGCATGTAAATTACTAGAATAAATATGGTTTTCTCTTTATCCTTCTTTTTTTTATTTTTTATGGAAGTGTGTGAAATCTAATCTCTTTTGGCGATGTGGTAGGTGGCTTAGGAATGCAGGTGAATGGTTGGAAGGTTTGGGAGACCATTAGGTGACCTTGTCTAGATTCCTAAAGGCTTTTCCTTCAATTCAACTTCAAAACAGTCCACTACAAGAAAGCCTACAGGATGTCCTAAAAACCTATAGGATTCCCTATATTTATACAGGATACATCCGAGAGAAAAATGATGGGTGATGAAGGTGGTGGAAGGCTTAAGGAAGGTGTTTGGTGGATGTAATGAAGCAATAAAATTCCTAGGATTAGTCAGAAATCAAAACTAAGGTTGGGAGATAGTTGGATTTGCTTAACATGTTTGGAGAAGTTTCCTTGTAAAATGATGAAATTGGTGAGAGTGTCAGTGAAAGAAAGGAATTATCATGGATGGATGATGTTTGAAGGATGTTGCTAGCTATGAGATCTCTCTTTACTTATGAAACACCCACACTACATCAAACATTGATATTTGCCCAAAAATCATTTAAACGTGGAGAACTTCAATAAGCTAGGAAAACAAAGTTTAATGAGCTAGTTGTCCACTTCATGCATGAGGGAAAAATTGTAGAATAAGATGGAATTAATGACGAGATATACTGTAAGGCTGAAGATGGAAGAAATGATGACTAGGTCCTACTCTTGGAACTTGACCAAATGTTGGCTTAAGTACAAAAAAACCTAAATTCTATGAGAAAGTAGAATTCTGTCTTTTTGGTGTTTCATAGGAGTCCTTTCCTTAAATCATGATCCTTGAATAAGGAGTGAGGCCAAAACACCTACTGAGAGGTCTTTTATGGTCCTTTATCTCTTCCAAACTACTACAGAAGTAAAGAACAAATGGATGAAAAATAATAAATAAACTAATCAAATCTACACTACTTGCAATGAAATACTTCTAAGGACAATTTAACCATGAATCTATGAAAGAAATCTAATCATGCATATACAAGAAGAGGATCCTTTGCTACTAGTATTGGGACCTAACCCAAGAGCTTCAATGCTTTTATTTAACTTAGTACTGGATCAATAATACTCTCATTCTCATTATCAAAACAGAAAATTACATAGCAATGTCTTCCACAAGTTTGGAGCTCAAAAATAACTAGTGTTTTGTAGCAAAAATTTGAATCCTAATGAGGCTCTAGGCCTCTTTATTTATACGACGAAAGTCCCCAAAGAATTCCTTAAATATAGGGAGGATTAGCTCCAAAACTTGAGATAAAATAACTCTTTGATTGTCACTTTCTCAGTTGCCTTTTGATCTTCATGACTTAGCTGCTTGTACTCCGTGCTAATGTGATTGATGGAGGAATATTCGAATGAGGGAGGAGTAAATGAGGAAGATTTACCTCCTACAATCTCTCCTGCTTGTCCCATTTGAGTTTTATCCTTTAGTCTTTCCAAAATTCCCTGATTTTCTCTCACAAACCTGCATTCAATGCACATTAGTTCACTAGGCATAATATATCACTTTGACTCATCTCATAAAACAAAATATAATCAATACATGTAATAAATTGTAAGAAGAGTTGATTTGACTAACCTAAGAGGTTAATTAAGGTCCATATAATTACCAAATGATGAGGCTCAACATCACACCCCTACTAAAAGTGTTGCTCATCCTCTGAGCAACTCAATCAATATCCATATCTTTGATAGCCCATATTGGCCTCTTTGACATCGCATGTTTCTTCTGTAGTTTCCCCTTCTTAAGCATATAATCTTGCCTTCCTTTCTATCTCTTCCCACTGATTTCTTTATTCCTCTTCCTTCCTTCCTTCTAACATCCCCAAGAGAAGTGGTGGACTAAGTCTCAAGCCAATCCAATTGACTTTGAGCCTTCGGATGGTTTTCTTATACATGGGTATCTTGTTTAGTGCTTCTCTCATTCTTTGAGGAGAACGGTACTCTCTGATTTTCAAACTGTATGGCAAAGTATTCCATCTCCTTTGGCAAGCTTGCATTCTGTCATCCCCTAATAGCGTGAACATATCCTAAAAATGTCTAATTCCCTAATAGCGTGAACATATCCTAAAAATGTCTAATTCCTTCTCTTCAATAGCATGATACCTATGTACAACTTGAGGATCATTTGCGATTAAATTATGTGTGCTATTGAAAAACCATTGGATTTGACTACTCAACTCTTATCATGAGAGGCTCTATTTTCTCTCTTTCCAATATCTTCTTCATTTCTACAGCCCTTGCTTCCTGATGGTTCATCCATGATACCAAAGCCATCAACTGTAAATCCCCTAGTTTTGCATTAGGGTCACATACGTTTATATCTATCAAGGCCATGTTATGCAAGTATAGCTTAGACATATTAGCCCTATCCTCCAATCTCCTTTGATCACAAAGATCAATGAACTATCTATAATCTTGGAATGACATAGGGCCTCTCTGTGCTATGGTCTTGATTTGGAACTGCATCCATTGTTCCTTAAGGTATAATGCATAGGAATTAGCTGGCATCGTACACTAGATTGCCACTAAAGATAGACTAACCATGGTTGCCAATTAATTCTCTTTTTCTTGTAGTTTTCCTTTCAACCATTGATTTTCTGCCTCCAACTAGTTTCTCATTATGGCCTCTCTATCCCTCTAGCTGCTTAGTTCTCTACCCATATCTTTGACCTTTTACTCCATGTGACCTGTGTCCTCCACTCCCTTGGATGTAACAATTTGAATCCATCTATGCTCTTGCTCTTTCTTTTTCAATCTCAAAGAATAATGGGATGATAAATTTTTGTGGAATGACTTCCCCCTTTAATAAATCTATAGTAGGAGTCAAGGTTAGGTTGAGGACTAGGTTTCCTTAGCTCTGGGTCCTCCTTCTTTCATTCTTGCTACATACTCACTTCCTTATCCATGTTTTGAGTTTCCTGTAGAACTGCCTCTGCTTCCTCTAGGGCCTGTTGTGTATCCTGTAGGGTTTCTTTTCCCTTGCATGAGGCAGATCTAGTGTTCTGAATTAGATCCATAAAGAGAGATTAAACAAAGCCATGGTTGTACCAAGTCGGGACAAACTTCTAAAAATTCCAAAACAGCGATCAAAAACACTCTGAACCAGTGGCAATGGCAGCTATCGTGGAACAACGAGGACCTCAGTCAAAGCGCGCTGGCTGAGGCCCATGGAGACTACGCAGGAGCCAAATTAGCCCCTGGGAGCCTCGGATCAGGAAACAGAGGTGGATTTTGATGCCCGATTAACACATGTGCTGGGCGAAAAGGGCCGAAATGGAGAAGCCCCAAGCACTCAGACACATGGGGAGCTAGAGAACCGCGGGTGAAAAGTAAAAAAACACTAAAGGACAAGTGGGACCCACGTTCTGAAAAATTGGTGGTATTGATCGAGGCTCCCTCAAATAGTAAACAGTTTTGGAGAAAATGGAGTGATCCCACTTAGCGAACGACGCGTGGCAAGCAGAGGAGAGAGAAAATGGATGCTGATCGTACATTAATGGTGGAGCTAGTCAACTACGCGGGACCAGCAAATGACGTCGGACCTAGGGGCTCTAGATCTAATGGCTAAGATCATGCCCGATGGATAAAGTGGAATCAACGAGGGTTTAAGCCTTATTTGTAAAGATTTGATGCCCAATTTAACTGCCAAGGTGGAAGAAGACTCATTCCATGACGTAACGGAAAACAATCAAGCCGAGGAAGCGAATTAGCACAGCTGCAGAAGGCGATTCGATGGAGGCAGAAGAGGAACTGAACAGAAATAGGAACGAATGGCTTAAAGCCATGAAGAGAGATAGAATACACAGTTAGAGAAAGAGACATGGGAACCAGAATCCCGAGAGGAGGACGAAACACAGGGGAAAAGACAGTGAAGCAAAAGTAGAAGAGGACAGAGGGTCGAGCTGACCAAAGGTAGCGTCAAGCACCAGAGAGCTTGAGGGATTCAATCCATCTCAGAGGAGATCTATCTGGACCGAGCACCACATTGGGATCTTTCCATTGTAGACCAAAAGGTCATGGAGATGGTAGGCAAATGAGTCTATGCACTCCAGTGGCTTAGGGAATCCAAGAACCACCCTTCCAAGCAAATCTATTTCAGGTGACTCATATTGAGCTTTTGCATTGTAATTCTCTGCTTGAAAGACGATAAAGTAAGGCCACCACTAAATCTAGGCTGGAAATGTAGCCCTGGAGAATAGGGTGAACTCCTTATTAATTTCTTGTGTTCTTGTATTTTCTTACTGTATTTCTCTGTTGTTTTTCCATTCAATTGTCTATGTATTGGCAATCTGATCGATCCATTGCTTAAATAACATAGACACACACACCAACACATGGATCTGTAATACCTTCATTTAATAAATCTTTAATTGAGGTCACTCATAGGGCGATTATTAGATCAAGTGGTATCAGAGCTCAAGGTTGTAAGGTTAGAGAAGCTTGTGTTGGTTTAGTTGTTGAATGCTCATTAGATCAAAGCTCAAATTAGGAGAAGGAGAGTTGGTCGAAAGTAATCATGAGATTGGGAGAGTCTATCCTTAGAAGACAATGTCAGAGGAAGGTTCTATGGGGCGAGACCCTCAATTCATAGAGAGTTCCTAGCTATAAATTCTATGGTAGAAGAAATGTATAGGGACTTTAGAAAGCATAAGGATGAAGATTCATTAGGTTCTAAACAAGACAAACAAGAAGATGAGTCTCATTCCCACGACCACTCAAAAGAAAAGGGGAAAGAGGAAATATTTCTCACACCTCCTAATAGCCATGTGCATAATAGGAAAGAATCTTTGATTAAGCTAGATGTTAAATTTGATTTTCCTATATATGATGGAGAGCCAAATGCTGAAAAATTAGACAATTGGATTAGACAAATTGATGTGTATTGCAGAGTGCAAAACATTGACTCAGACAAGAGCAAAATTCAGCTGGCAGGCCTACGACTAGGAGGCACTGCCTTGGTTTGGTGAGAAGGTAGAACCCAATCTGACATGAAAATACATGGTAAGACTATCTCTGTCTAGAGTGACTTTGTTTCTACAGTCAAGAAGCAGTTCTATCCATTGGCCTACATTCAACAAGCCATGATGAGTTGGCAAACTCTTCGGCAGTTGAAAGGGAAAAGTGTGCAAGGGTACACTCAAGAATTTAGAAAGACAACATTGATTCTAGGGATCTCATTAGACTCACCAAAGACTCTTTTGAAGTACATTGGTCATCTACATAGCTACATGAGGCATACCATCCTCATGTTCAATCCCACTAGTATAGATGAGGTATCTGTACAAGCTACTCATCTAGAGACTAGAGGAAAGAATGGAAATCCAGAAGTTGGGGGACCATCCCAACCCATTGTAGGCAAGAGCAAGGAGAAAAGAAAGCAAAAGTGGAAAGCAAGGAAGGTTAACACTACACAAAAAGGCAAAGCTTCATGCACTCACTGTAAAAAGGAGGGGCATGATGATGAGCACTATTGGATTCTGCATCCAGAGCTGATATCTAAGAAGTATGAGGGAAAGAAGAAGAAGATTGTTGTAGCTATTCAGAAATATTTGGGGTCAGACTCAAGAGATGAAACAATCATTGTAGCCATAGGTATAAAAGGTAAGAATTCTGAAGCATCTACTAGCAATTATGCTCAAACTATTATTGATGAAGAATATGAGAGAAAAAGACATGAGCTTTTCCATATTCGAGTTATTTCCAAACATCAAAAGATTGATAGTTTTTTTGATAGTGGCTCACAAGTAAATTTTATTTCTGAAGCAATTCTAAAGAAATTTGGATTAACAACTACACCTCACAAGAAACCACACCCATTAGGATGGTTGAATGATAAAGAACAACTACAAGTGACTAGACAGTGTAAACTCAAGTTTTCTTTTGGGTCAATATTTGTATATGAGGTTGAGTTAGACATAATTCCTTTGGATATATGTGGAATTGTTTTAGGAAGTCCTTACTTGTATGATAGAAAATCTATTTTCTATAGAGATGAGAACAAGTATCTACTTGTTAAAGATGGAATCGAATACTTTGTAAGAGCTTACAAGCTCAAGAATAATTATACTCCCATAAATTATGGGCAGATGAAAAGAATGATAAATTCATGCAAACAATTATTTCTAATGGTTGTAAAGGAAAAGAAGCCTGATAAAACCAATGTATTTGAGGGCTGTAATGCTCAACAACAAGCTGATATAGAAAACATTGTTTCAGAATATGATGTTCTGTTTTGGGAACCTAAAGTTCTACCACCCAAAAAGGAAATAGTACATGATATTATTTTGCAGGAAAATGTTCCATTGCCTAACATTGGAATGTATAGGTTGTCTGCTTTAGAGAATGCTGAAATCAAGAAGCAGGTGCAGGAGTTGCTCGAGAAGGGGTTCATCAGGCCCACCACATCACCATGTGGGTCACCATTCGTTTTGGTGAGAAAGAAAGATGGCTTGTGGAGAATGTGCATTGACTACCGAGCACTAAATAAGATAACAATAAAAAATTGTTATCCCCTTCCTCGCATAGATAATCTTTTAGATCAATTGAAGGAACATGTTTATTTCACCAAGCTAGATTTGCACAATGGATACCATGAGGTCAAAGTTGCAGAGCAAGATGCATGGAAGACTACTTTCAAAACAAAGTAGGGATTGTATGAGTGGCTGGTTATGCCTTTTGGCTTGACCAATGCTCCTGCTACTTTCTTGAGATTAATGAATGATGTACTCAAGCCTTTTCTTGATGATTTTGTTATTGTGTATCTAGATGACATTCTGATTTTTAGTAAAACGTGGGAAGAACACTTAAAGCATGCTAAGCAGACATTAGATGTTTTGAAAAGAGAATTTTTTTATGTTAAACTCTCTAAATGTGAGTTTGGAAAAACATCTCTAAATTATTTGGGTCATATAGTAGGGGTGGTGAATTGACAATAGATCCCTCTAAAGTGGCAGTCATTGTAAACTGGCCTAAACCCAAGTCTACTATAGAAGTGAGAAGCTTCTTAGGAGTAGCACTATATTGGAGCAAGTTCATTTCTAACTTTTCCTCAATTGCAACTCCCTTACATGCTTTGATAGGATTTAACAAGGTGTTTCAGTGGGGAGGCAAACATGAGAAAGCCTTCAACACCTTGAAAGAAAATATTAGTACAAAGTTTGTACTAGCACTGTTTGATCAACAAAGACCATTCGAGATCCAAACAAATGCCAGTGACTCTGCCATGGGAGCAGTGTTGACACAACACAGTAAACCCATATGTTATCATTCTGAAACTTTTAATCCCGCAGTAGTTAACTATCCTACATATGATAAAGAATTGTATGCATTAGTTCAGAGTGTGAAAAAGTGGAAACACTACTTAATGAGCAAAGACATAGTAATACATACCGATCATCAACCACTTCAATATCTACACTCCCAAACTAAGTTGCAGCAATGGAGACATTACAAATGGATGGGTTTTCTACAACATTTTCATTTAGTCATTAGATATAAAAACGGCATACACAACAAAGTTGCAGACATGTTATCTAGACCCATTATAAATGCATCTACTATACTTAAGCATAATTCTGTACTACATGAAAGCTACATTGAACAATATGCTCAAGATATAGACTTTAAAGATGTACATGCAACTTTGAGTCAAGGAAAAAAGGTAGAGGAATTGGACTATCATGTGAAGGACCGACTCTTATATCATTGTGGGAAACTCTGAATTCCACAAACAGAGAGAGTAAAGATAATTAGAGAGGCACACACTTCTCTGATATCAAGTCACTTTGGGGTAATTAAAATAGTTGCATAGATGCAAATATTTTGTTTTTGGCCGAAAATGAATGAGACACTTTCTAGATATGTAAGAGGGTGTACTATGTGTGCTAAAAGCAAGCCCAGCAATAGAAAACTAGGCTTGTACACTCCGTTACCAGTTCCTTCTCACCCGTGGTAAAGTATTTCCATGGATTTTGTTGGAGGACTACCCAAGTCTAGAAAATGTCATGATTATCTATATGTGGTTGTGGATAGGTTCAGCAAAATGTGTATTTTGATACCTTGTAATAACCAGAGTACCGCTGAACAAACTGCAAAATTATTCTTTCAACATGTATGGGTTGATTTTGGATTACCCACTTCTATTATATCTAATCGAGACACCCGATTTATGGGGAATTTTTGGTCAAGTTTGTGGGAGCTGATGGACACCCAACTGAAGAAAAGCACAACTTTTCATCCACAAATAGATGACCAGACAGAAGGAGTTAACAGGACAATGATCCAATTACTCAGGGGATATTGCAGCAAACATCCTAAGCTTTGGGATGAACATTTTTGTTATGTGCAGTATGCTTACACTAGATAAAAACACTCTTCTACATAGAGATCTCCTTTTGACACCTGTTTTGGTTTCATACCAAGGTCTCCTTTAGATTTTGTCTTTGGTAAAGATACCATGGTTGATGGACACAATGATGTGGACAAGGCATCTAGGTTCATTGAACAGATCTAGGAGATCCACCAGACTATACAGGAACAACTGGAAAAAGAGCCAAGCCAAATACAAGGCTAGGGATGACAAGCATCAGATGGAGAATAGTTTTCAAGTTGGAGACTAGGTCTGGTTGTATATCAGCAAGGACATGATACAAGGTGAAGGTAAAAAGCTAAAGCCTATCAGGTATGGACCTTTTAGGATACTTGAGGAGATTGATGAAAACGATTTTTGCCTTGATCTACTAGCTTACAAACACATCTACTCAGTGGTAAATGTAGATTGATTGAGATTGTTTGAACATTCAATGATTGAGGATCCTGAAGAGCAAAGTCAATTGCCTTCTATTGATGACTTGCTACCTGAATATCTTAATGAATTGCAGGAAGACACAGTCTTAGATAGGAAGGTAAGGATGACATGCAGAGGGGATGTTCAGTACCTCCGAATTGGACTCAAAGGTTTGAAGCCGAGGAGTGCAAAGTGGATTGAGATTAGGCAAGTGAGACAATAGTAACCTCACTTAGTCAATGCAAGAAAGAAAACCAACTTTTGGTGGTCCAAAAGTTTTCAGTGGGAAGGTCGTGATCTGAATTGAATCCATAAAGAGAGATTAAACAAAGCCGTGGCTGTAGGAGGTCAGGACAAACTTCTAAAAATTCCAAAATAGTGATAAAGAACACCCTAAACCAGTGGAAATGGCAGCTAGTGTGGAGCGACGAGGACCCTGGTCAAAGCGCGCTGACCGAGGCCCATGGAGACTGCGCGGGAGGTCGGATTAGCCCCTAGGAGCCCTAGATCAGGAAATAGAGGTGGATTTTGATTGCTAAGCTAGGTGAAAAGGGCTAAAATGGAGAAGCCTCGAGCACTCGGACACGTGAGGAGCCAGAGAACTGCAGGCGAAAAGTGAAAAAGCACTAAAGGACAGGCGAGACCCATGCTCCGAAAAACCAGTTGTATTAATCAGGGTGCCCTCAAACGGTAAGTGATTTTGGAGAAAATGGAGCGATCCCGCTCAGTAGTCAATGCATGGCAACTGGAGGAGAGAGAAAATGACCACTAATCGCGTGTTAATGGTTGAGATAGTCAACCGTGGGGGACGAGCGAACAGTGTTAGATCTAGGGGCACCAGATTTAATGGTTGGGATCGTGCTTGATGGAGAAGTTGGAATCGATGGGGGTTTAAGCTGTAGTTTGTAAATATTTGACATCTAATTTGACTACAAAGCGAATTACTATAGCTGCAAAAGGCGATCCGATGGAGGTGGAAGAGGAATTGAACAAACATGGAAACGAATGGCTTAAATCCATGAACATAGATAGAATACACAGTCAGAGAAAGAGACAGGGGAACCAGAATCCCGAGAGGAGGACGAAACACAGGGGAAAAGACAGTGAAGCAAGAACAGAAGAGGATAAAGGGCTGAGCTGACCAAAGGCAATGTCGAGCCTAAAGAGCTTGAGAGGATAGAGGTCTGAGTTGACCAAAGGCAGGGTCGAGCACCAGAGAGCTTGAGTGATTCAAGCCATCCCAAAGGGGATCTATTCGGACTAAGCACCACATTGGGCTCTTTCCATTGTAGACCAAAAGGTCACAAAGCTGGTAGGCAAACAATTCTGTGCACTCCAGTGGCTTGGGGAATCCAAGAAACACCCTGCCAAGAAAATTTGTTTCAAGTGACTCATATTGAGCTCCTACATTGTAATTCTCTTCATGAAACATAATAAAATAAGGTCACCACTGAAGCTGGACCGGAGATGTAGCCCTAGATAATAGGGTGAACTCCTTATTAATTTCTTGTGTTCTTGTATTTGCTTACTGTATTTCTGCACTGTCTTTCCATTCAATTGTCTGTTTATTGGCAATATGATTGATCCGTTGCTTAAATAACATAGACACATACACCAACACATGGGTCTGTAATACCTTCATTTAATAAATCTTTAACTGAGGTCACTGATAGGGTGATTGTTTGGTCAATTTAGTGTGTTCTAAATTTCTATATAAATTGTCAATTCGGGAGTCGTAAACTGTTGAAGTGAAGTGCACTATCTATGCAAGATAATCATTTTCTTATTTCCTTGTCGTTTTTAGTTTTTGGTTTGTTTTTGGATTTATCTTCTTGTTGATTCCCTAATGTGAGATGGTGTGTGAGATGGTGATTCTAGTAATCAAGTATGGACAAAAGTATTCAAGGTAATGATGGCCTCTAAAATAATTTCCAAACTTCAAAGTGTTCCAAAGGTGTTCAAACTTTACAATGATGAAATCAAGATGTGCCTAGATTCTAATTAACAAAATAGTGAACTATGACTATGGAACCCAGTATCCTTGCTACTGTATAAAGAAAAGAAAAGACTAAACTCAAAGCAATTTAAAAATTGTAAGCAAAGTAAACTAATCATATCACATCAACTCATTTTTGACCCCTCACCATTTGACTCGCTCTGGCTATAGGAGGTAGTCATACACAAATTGAGTAATCTGATATCTAAATTGCATAGAATAAAACTAATATTAAACTACCCATTCATCAAACAATCCCTCACCATTCGACTCGCTCTAGCTATAGGAGGCAACCAAGAATGTTATGAGTAATCTAATCACTAACTTGCAAAAGTAAATAAACTAGTATCAAACTATACATTCACACTCAATCCCTTACCATTCGACTCACTATGGCTATAGGAGGTAACTGAAGAATGATATGAATAGTCTAATATCTTATCCTACAGAAAAGTAAATGAATAAAGTAAAGCTAAAGAAACAAACAATGCTGGAATTAGAACCAATAAAACAAATTAGAAGTAGGACAAGATAATTCCATCATTTTATTAGTCATCAAAAACTATATGCACTGCCCGGGCTTCCTTATTAGAACCTGAAATGCAAACAATGATCAGTCGACAATCAATTAAAAGCATAAAAGAAGCTATGGACAGCAAATAACATAAATACCATGAGCAAGTTAATATATACAGCAAATATCTATGACATCAAGAGCGTAAAATGAAGAAAACATAAAGCTATACATCAACTACAGGACCTTGGTGTACAGGGGCCCTCTGCAACCTCGGTCAATCAGAACCAATCATGATTTTGAACGCAAAATCAATATCTTCTCATATATTGCAATGCAGTCATAAAATAGAAACTAATTCTCGGCTCAATGTCTCGTACAATATTCAAGATTACACAACAACAACTACTAGCCTATACGCATACGAAGATGCGTTAATTATAGCAGAAAATACATAACTAACTAACATGGTCTGCGCTGGTAACCAAACACGTAAAAGACCATAGTCGGAAATTTAGCAGCATGGTAGTCGTGGGAAGTAAATCCAAGGAGATGGTTTGTTGGATTCGGTCCATGAGAAGTACCTAGTTGTTAGCACACCTCCTAAAACTTAGGACCTTGCCACGTAATCCTCCTCGTGATGAAAATAGAGTCGTGCCACTACTAAACTCCTTGTGTTGACCACCATTTGACTAGCCTTGACCGCGGGCTTATGTGGATGATTTGGCTGAACCAAGGGGACACGTTCCATGTCCACGTCCTTTGTAGCTTGCCCATGTGGCTGAGTTATTCAATAGAAACCTGTAGCATAGAGTTTAACAAAAAAGCTGCGGAAATTGATTATGGCTGCGGAAAGTGACAGATTCCACAGCTGGTTGAACAAAAATCTAAATCAAACAGCAATCACAAAACATAGTTAGGAAACCATTTATATACTATTATACAATGATTTGATAGCTTAGAGGTTTAGGGAACTGGAGAAGAAGGCTAAAAAGGGATCTAGGGAAGATGTAAGTTTGGGACTCAACAGTGATTATCAGATCATCTAGTCACAAGCCTTTCCACATGAGTGATAGGAGACTTGGGGGGGTTTGTCTCTAGGATCCTTCTCCTTGAGTTTGTATAAGAGGACCCACCTTATTCTACTATTTCAGAGAGTCTTCAATAACAATGGGAGCCTTGTTGGGAGTTTGAGGTTTTCCCTTCCTTATTCTTGTACTTTTTCTTGTTATAAACAAAGGCATTTGTCTCTGTCTTTTGCATTTTTATTTGATAGTGGTGCTAAGGGAAGTGATGGAAAATGCTACCTCTTTCTCAGTGGGTTCTGGAGACACCCGGGGTGACTCCTTCTTATCTTCTACCTTATCTTTCCCATTTCCCTTTCCCTCTTTGTCTTTCTCCTCTTCTTCTCCCTCTAGATACTCACCTTGTTCATTAGTTTCGTCATTGGCATATTCTTTTGTCTCTTCACCATTTTCCTTCTCTTTCTCTTTCTCTTCTTCCTCATCTATTTCCTCTTCATCCCTCTTTGCTTCTTCTTCATATGTTTCAGTCTCTTCTTCATCCCTTTCATTGAGAGTAGGTATCTTGTCATATTCGAGGGCTTTTATATCCTCCTCTATCTGTGTGTCTTTGAAAATTTCCCATCTGATAGGAATTCTAAGGTTGTGGAGGGCATCCTCTATGATAAGTCTAATTAACCCATGATGAGCTAACTGTTGGTAGTTTCCTTCCTTTAGCTTCATGCCCATCTCTATCAGTGATTGAAGAAGGAAGTAGGGTATGCTGAGTCTGTGCTAAGGAGGTGTATTTGCTCCAAACCTCAATTCTTCAAGAAGCCTAAAGTGGTATCCATATACCACACTGTACCTACCGTCACATGATATATATTTTATAAGGTGGTAGCTTATTTCATTCCAAGGGTATGGTAGGCTTTCTATTCTTACTCCATTTTTGTCTTCCATGGCCTCCTCTCCCTCTAAGAAGAATTTCTTCTTTGCAGTTTGGCTATTTCGCTTGTCCTCCTTTCTCCAAGGCACTCCTAAGGGGAATGTGGTAGTTCTGCTTATGAGTTCAGTTGTGAGCTCTATGGAGAGGTCTCTCACCACAACAGTGGCATGGTTCCTAGTTAGTGGAATGAGGGAGAGAGAAAAATCTTTGGCTACTTCATCATCATACCCCCTTAATTTCATAAAGAAACCCATCCAATTATGCCTTATCAATATTTCTAGAACATGAGGGTGTTGATAAATCCTCATAGTGTTCATGGGCTCTCTTCTATTAAACCCCCCTATCATTTTTTTCTGATGGATGGAGGTGTATATATGTCTAATACAAAATTTTAATGATGGAGGAAATTGAACTGAAATTTTGTGGATAAAATTCCCTTTTATTGCAATCAATTTCAACAAACTGGAAGATTTTGTGTTACTTTCACTTGGAAAAATAGGAGGAAATGTAGAGCATACCTCCTTAAAATGCTTGATGTAGCCAACCCCTATTGTTCTCCCTCTAAAATTGCTCAGTGCCAATCCTGTTGTCTCCCTGGCTGTATAATGTAAGATTCTTGTGGGATCTTGTAGGATCCTGTAGGTGGTCCTACGTAGTAAAAAAATGGAATTTACCTCTCTTATAGACTATTGGAGGACCAACAGAGACTTTTCTAGTGTGAGCCTTGAGAATTTGAATGCATTTATGCATGTGTTTATTTCCTCTTTTGGTTGATTCGAGTGAGGTGGTGAGCTAGTAGCCGAGGTACAAATATCTATTTTTGGATCAGTGGTCCCACTACCACATAATCATTCTCCTTACCTCGTAATCAACTCCCAGTTCTGGAATCCGTAGTCTTAACTGCTTTTGACCTCATCCTCCTTTTCTTTGACTTGACTGCTGCTACGTGTGAGAGGACTAACTTCTTTTTCCCCATTGAGCTAACGAAAGTGGCTAAGTTATCTAGCCACCTGTCACCTATAAACCAACTCGTTCACAATTTTTACATCTTTTGATCACATTATGAAAATTAGAGAGTGGAATAAAGATACTTACCTATGGTAACAATAACTTGTTGCAGTTTGTTGAATAGATGAGGTTTTTGTTGTGTGTTGGCCACATGTGATTTCTCCTCTCTTTTTTATGGTCCTTTGATGATTTTATTTGATGTGCAAGTACCTAGTGTTGATGATGATGATGATGATGATGATGATGATGCTAGGCTCTGGAGGAGCTTCTTCTACCTTTGGATATTCATGCTTGAAACTTGTTGCAACCAATCATTTATGTTTTGTGGGATAGGCTTCTACAGGATGTCCTATAATTGCTTCTCCCTCGAAAATTTTAATAATATTCTACTCTTGGGGCATAAGGATAATTATCATGGGAAGAGAGGAGGCCTAGGGGTTTTTTAATGGTAAAAATAAACCTTTAAGTGTTTTCCTCTTGCTCTCTATCTTCATCTTTTTCTTTGTGTTTTTTCTTGACAACTGTAAATTTTTTTGAAACTAATTTTTTTCTTTGATGAATGTATGGGTGATCAAGGTGGAGAGAGGTATGGTAATGAGATGGTGATGTAGGAATTTATTTATTTGACATGAGAAAGCCATTTCCTTTCTCTAGGGTTACTTTCTTTAGGATTCCCAAGCTACTGTAATTCCTACAAGCTCATCCTATACGTTTTCAAGGGATCCTGTAGGTTTATAACAAATTCTGTAGAAAACACAAAACCCTTGCAAACTGAGGCAATTGAGTGAGAAAAGGAAAAGAATGGTGGAATGATGAAGCATAATGAATGGAGAAATAAAAATATGAGCTAAATAGGTCCCTTTTGATTCTCCATTGTTGCTTTGATTGTCCTCCTGCTGACCTGCAAACAATAGTTTCATACTTTTTCTTTTCTCTTTTTTTATTTATATATATTTTTTAAAAACAACTAGTCTGCCTCCATGAGGTTTTCATCCTAGCTGCTTGCCCTTGACACCTCAAGAGAGGTTTTCACTTAGGTATATTTTTATTTCTCTCTCTCTCTTTTTTTTTGACACCATTGGGTCACCTCAAGAGGTTTTCAACCCAACAGTGAGACTCAGGCACGTCATGGAGGTTTTCACCTGAGTCTCCTTATTTTTATTTTTTGTTTTCTTTTTCTGAAAGACTTGATGAGGTAGGAGCTATTACCACCACCAACTCTGTTTTTTTGATACCATCAATGAACTCTTGCTTTGACAATGTCCTTTCGTGAACTCTCAATATGTGCTCGTTAACAATTAAAGGAATGGCCTCTGCATCTATGGTTCTGGTCTACATTGAACCATTATCATAAAATTTATCTATGACATAAGGCCCTAACCATCTAGTCCTTAACTTGCCCTTGCAGTCTTTATATCTGGAATCATATAGAAATCCCATTCACCTTCTTGAAATTGCTTGTCCTTGATGTTCTTATCATGCTAGATCCTCCTCTGAATTTGAGTTACCTTTGTGTGTCAGAGGGCTTGCATTCTGAACTCATCTAACAAATTCAACTCGAGAAATCTCTCTTTTTGTGCACTGTTGAGATCTAGATCTAGTTGAGCTACCATCCTCAATGCATTGTACTCAAATTCAATGGACAACATGGCCTTTTTCCCATAGACCAACTCATAGAGTTTGAATCCAGTGGTGGTCTTCCAGGTGGTATTGTAGTCCCAGGTGGCCTCAACTAGTCTATCTGCCCAATCTTTTCTATTTCTGCTAAATACTTTGGTTAGGATGCCCTCCAGTGCTCTATTAGTCTCCTCCACTTACCCATTAGCTTGTGGGTTATAGGGAGTGGAGGCACTATGCTTGATCTTGTGTTAGCTTAACAAGTCTTCAATCATGTTGGATGTAAACTGGCTTCCTTGTTCAGTGACCATTTCTCTAGGATACCCAAACTTGTAAAAGACATTTTCCCTTAAGAACTCATCCAGCTTCTCCTATGTTTCTACCTTGATTGCCTTGGTTTCATCCCACTTAGTCAGATAGTCACTACACACAATGATGTACTGCTTTTGTTTGGAAGGAGGGTCGGTCCAATGAAATTTATGCCTGACTTGTCAAATGGCTTGAAAGTCACTTGAGGTTGTAGAGGCATTTCATCCTTTGGAGCAGGCTTTCCCATCATTTGGCACCGATCACACTGACTAGTATATATTTTCACATCCTGATGAAGAGTGGGCCAATAATAACCAACTTGTAACACCTTGAATGTTGTCCTCTTTGCTGCAAAATGACCTCCACAAGGCCCATCATGACAGGTTAGAAATATTTCAAAGACTTCCTCCTCCCTGACACATCTTCTCCAAATTTGATCCGGGCCTAGATTGAAGAGGTGGCCCCCAATCCAAGTGAAGGGGCACCCTTGCTCACAATATTGCTTTTCTCTTTGGAGGACAAATTTGGTGGGAACTATGCAGATACCAGATAGTTTTCTATTTCACCAAACCATGGAGAGAGAACTGAAATGGTGAATAAGTGTTCATCCAGTAACTAATCATGAACTATTCCTTCTTCACATACAGGCAAAGTTAATCTAGAAAAAAAACTGCAACAACATTTTCCTTTCTAGGCTTATCAAGAATAGTTAGATCAAAGTGCTGTAATAAAAGTAACCATCTAATAATCTGGGCATTCACATCAGGTTTATTCATTAAATATTTGATTGCATCATGGTAGTATGTACAAATGTTTGATAACCTGTAATGTAATGACTAAATTTTTTCAATGAATGCACAACAGCTAGGAGCTCTTTTTCGATCATTGTGTAGTTTAGTTTGACCTTTGACATATTCTTACTAATAAAGTAAATGGCATGAGGAAAGTTTTCATCTATCTAGCCTAGAGCTACTCCTATGGTTTTGTGTGAGGCATCAACATGTATATGAAAAGGAAGGGCCCAATTTGGGCCTCGGAGAATTAGTGCAGTGGTTAACTTCTCCTTCAGGGTGTCTAGGGCCTCTTGACAGCTTTTTGATCATACAAAATTAGAGTATTTGGCCAACAAAGCAAATAAAGGGGAAGCTAACTTGATGAAGTCTTTTATAAATCTTCAATAGTATCCATCTAACCCTAGGAAACTTCTGACATATATCTTCTTTTGTGGAGGTAGGACCCCTTGGATGATAGCTATTTTGTTTGGGTCCACTTGCAGTCCTTGTTGGGATATTGAATGATCTAGCACAGTCCCTACAGTCATCAAGAAATCACATTTTTTGGGACTAGGAGACAGGTTTATTTTATTGCATTTGTTTAGGACCTTACCTAAATTGGACAGAGCCTCCTGGAAATCACATCCATAAGGTGTAAAATCATTCATATAAATCTCTACTACACTATAGACTAGCTCAACAAAGATACTTAGGACCGCCCTTTGGAAAGTGGCAAGAGCATTGCATAGGCAAAAAGGAAGGACCCTATAGGTGAAAGTACCCCAAAGACAAGTGAAGGTAGTTTTATCCTGGTCTTCCAGGCTCATCTGGATTTGCTTGTACCCATTGAATCCATATAGGAAAGAGAAAAACTTTTTCCCTGCCAAGCCATGTAGCACTTGTTCGTTGAAAGGTAGAGGGAAATGGCCCTTCTTTGTGGATTTGTTTAATTCTATGTAATTGACACAGATTCACAAATTCCCATTTTTCTTTGGAACCAACACCAAAGGAGAGATCGAATCACTGTCAGAGATAGGGTAAATGAATCCTGCATCTAGCAGCTTTTGCATTTCTTCTTTGACTATATCTTTGAGAGTTGGATTCATCCTGGGAATGATACTGAGGTGCAAGGTACAAAGGAGGAGGGGTAGAAAAGGAAGGATGAGCAGGGGATCCCCAAGAGGGAATGGATGTGGTCCATTTGGGGTATTAATGTGCATGGGATGACCCTTGCATGCCCTATTGGTATGGCCTACACCCATGGGGTCTCCTTTGGTTTATGTAGCAAAGTTGTTTGGTTACCCCTTCAGCTCCTTGATATATAACTTTTAGTCCAGGTAGAGAAGGGAACATATCTATGGAGTGGTTCTCTTCACTGACTGAGCATATTTCAATCAAATTCAATGGACATTCATTCCTAGGGTGCCTCTGGGTGCATCTAGGGTAGAATATGGCTAAAGCTCTCTCCCCTTCCTCATGTTTTCTCCTAATGTGTATAGTGTCCATCTGCAGGGAAAGGCTTTGTAACATCTAACTCCTGAAATCCTCCAGCATGTTTCCAACTTCACCTTTGATGGACACATCGGAGGAGGATGGATTGACCATACATTGTCTACCCCTACCATTTTTCTTAGCTACCCTAGAATGGTTTCCAAAGATGCCCCCTCCTGCTAACAAGTTTACAGTATCCAAAATATCTTCCCTTACTACTCTAACCAGGACTAGCTTCAGTGACTCAGGGTCAGGTGTGCACTTGGCCCTTTTGTAGCTAAGCTGGAATATTTCTTCATAATACTTTAGGGATTCATCATGCCCTAAGGTCAACCTAAAATTTTTCTCTTTGGTTTCTTTAGACCTATAGTAGTCTCGATACTTGCTTTGGAAGGATTACTGCATCTGAGCCCAAGTGGTGATGCTATCCCTACATAAACCCATGAACCGGCACAAATTTGCATCCTTAAGAGTGGATGGGAATATTTTTATCTTATACTCATCATTGGTGTAGCCATAGGTTTGTCATATGACAAAAAACTAAAATAAGAAAGTGTTTGGATCTTCTATGGTTAGGCCATGGAAATGAGGAAGGGTAGAGGAGCTTATATTCTTCATCTTAGTATCCTCGTTGGTTTCCTTGATGGGGAAGGCACCCTCAACTCTTTCTCTATTTCCTCAATCATTTCTATTTTCAACCATTGGATCAGTTGGAATGGGTTCTTATTCTTATTCTCCCCCTGTAGGCTCTTCAAATATTTCTGGTTTCTCACCTAAGAGTTCCTCGAGTTTGTTAGTGTCAGTCTTTACAGCCTTCCTCCAGTGATCAAACATGCTCTTGCAAAGTGATTTTGAAGTGTCAAGGTCAAATTTTGTCATTTCAAAGAGTTTTCAAGCAAAATTTGGTCACTAGGCATTAGGTCTAGGGTTTGCTTTCACTCCTTCTAAAGTTGTCCAAATGGCGGTCTATGTCATCATTCAGCTGAGTCTATCATCATTCAGAGGGTTTTCATTATCATGTCAAGTTCCATTGGGTCATTTCACACCTTGTTCATGATTCAGTTGTGCCCTGACAAGTTCATTTCCCTCTCCTAGGGTTTTGAAGCCAATTTCTCTTGGATGATCAGATCAATGGAAAAACTTGTTTCCTAATGTTCATAAACCTTCCCCTATCCTTAAAGTACCATATCATATACTTCCCAACACTCAGATTCCCCAAAATCCTCATTTTTGCACAAACCCTAGTTTCTAGCTACAACCTGGCAATTTTCTAG
>APFE031496375.1:0-24247 GCA_000404065.3 Pinus taeda
AAAACTAATTATTATATATTTTCCCTTCTATATATAAAGGAGGGAATATATTTATTAAACAAAGTGTCCGGTAGAAATCACATGATAGAATTCTTTGGTCGAGTCGTATAGAATTATTTGGTCAAGGCGTTTCGAACCAATAAGTGTGGTTCATCATCGGGACCAGATGAAAAAATAAACCATAGAAAAAGCTCAAATAGAGTGCAATGTAGAGACATAATTTCAAGTAAGCTCTATATTTGAACAATAATGTTTAAATTGTAATATTAATTTATTAATATATTAAACGAAATATTATTAAGTTAACATATTATATTAAACCCTAGTTTTTTGAAAAAATATTTAAATAATGATATATTGCATTCATTTATTAAAAAATATTAAATAGGTAACGACTATATTAAAACGGTAGTTTTTGAAAATAATATTTAAATTAAATTTATTAAAACCAAAAATACTACTAGTTGTTGAAAAATAATATTTAAATTGTGATATTAGTTATGTAATAGTTATTTTCAAAATTAATCGTTTAAAAGCGGTACCTATTAATATTTCCTAAATAAATTAATGAAATAATATTATTTTTTTCAAAACAGCCAGTTTAATAATAGTCATTACTTTAATAATAATTTTTAATATATTAATAAAATTAATATAGTAATTTAAACATTATTATTGAAATAAGTACTTACTTGAAATTATGTCTTTACATTGCTCTTTATTTAAGCCTTGCCTCTTCATCTGGTCTTGATGATGAACCACATTTGTTGATTCAAAATGCTTTAATCAAAAAATTCTTTCATGTAATTTCTACCGAAAAACTTTTGTTTAATTCATTATAGATCGCCAAAATTAATATAGAAAATATATTTATTGTAAAACCATATGATATAAAATTTAACATATCAAATACAAAATAGAAATCTACAAAATATTAAAAGAAAATATCTCTTAGGACTCGTCGTGGGATTGTAGCGTGTATATGCATTTCACATATTCGGCTAAACTGTCCATTCAAACACTTTTCTTCATCCACTTTAGGCGTCTTTTAGATATTTGCGTAAATGTTAACACCTTCTACCATGGGAGAAACACTGTCAAGCGAATGTGATTAAAAAAAGGAAAAAACATTGAAATAGCCAAATATTTATTCGTCAATATCAAATGTAGATATGAAAAATGTATATAAAAGCTTACAATTTTTTCGTAAATGACTCGGAGCTTGCCAGGGAGTGTTCCCCGTGATCTCCCTATAGACTAGAGTTAAAACCATCAATTAAATTTATATGGCATTCTCACTTTTTTTTAATAATTTATATATAAATTTAGTAGGAGTTTTAGATATTCCAACCTACTTGTTATTCACTGCACAATCAAAATAAATAGAGAATCAAAGATTAATGGTGGCAAGGCCTATAATGCTTGAAGCAGACTCGATGATCAACACCGACGAGCTCAAGCTTCAAATCGTTTGCTTTGCTTCCACATTTTTCTGACCCCCCATAACGAACCTCCTCTGCGTTTCCCTGCTCCTCCGGCACAACTAACCTTCTCTTTGAAATTCATTCAACGATTCCCCAATCCCAGAATAATGAGTAGTTATTAAAACGGAAGTTATTTATAGAATTTGAAATAAAAAATGTTTTAATATTATTCAATTGAATTTATATTTCGAATATATTTTATTGATAATGGTTTATGTGGTTTTTTTTTATAAGTAATTTTTTTAAATGTATTAAATGTATTACAACTATTAAAAATAAAAGTAAAAAAGTGTTGATGATGATGATGGTGGTTAACGTTTACTTAGACCAAATTTTGGTCTATCAATCTTAAAAAACGAATTATTTAGTTTGATTTAAGATTTTATTCCTATGTTCAAAAAGTTTGGAGAGAAGTCTTCTTAGCTCACTGTGATTTTGACAATGTAAAAGGCTAGGAAGGTCAGTGTTGCAAAAAAAAAATTGAAACTGAGAACTAATGTGGTTGTACGTGGGGCACTCTAAGAGGAAGTGATTTTTATCTTCGATGTTCGTATTCTCACAGAGATGGTAGAACCTTTCCATCCATGGTGTTTTAGGAACTGCGCAACGACCCGTTTCACTATGGAGCTCATGAGAGTTTGTTCTAATATTGGCTATATTAATTTTTCTCTTTGTGCTAGTTAAAACAAAGAGATACTATTTGAATCTTCTAGGTGGGGTTGATGAACCCTCCTTAATAATATCTTAATTTTATTTTATCTACTAAATCTTTTCTCACACCACATTTTTTTCTTTGAACTAGAAATAACAATATTTTTAATGTTATTAATGTTTTGCAATGCAAGATTCTCATTTCGATCTCCGCAAAATGGTTTAACTAGCCTTGGTGTCTTTATACCAACCTCGTTTGAGTCTTAGGTGGTTTTGGCTGGAATTTAAAGCTAGCTTAGGAAGTCTATGGTATCCTATGTTATTGAGTTTGTGCTTGTACAATAGAAGCCTAGTCATAGCTAGGCTCTCGATAGGGGAAAGACCCACTTCTATAAAGAGAATAAGATAGGGTGTGGTGCTTTTAATTTTGAGGTTATATGTTATAAAACGCTTCTAGATTTTCTCGATCTTTCTCTAGAATTCTCTAGAGATGCTACAACCCCAAACCTCACATCCATATAAGATAACCAGAGTGACTAAAGTTTCAAAGAGGAACTTCTTTCTATCTCACAATACAAGGTTTGTCGTTTTACAATTATTTTCAAGACCAAAATAAGCTTTCCATCCCCGATTAATCCTTTTCTCAATGCTATAGTTCTAGTTGAGATTGTGATGAATATCAATTCCTAAGTACTTGTAGGAAGACACTTCCTCCAAGTTACTATTGTCATACATAAAATTAGCGTAAGTGTCCTTCTTGGATTTGATAATCATAACTTTTGTTTTGTCAGTGTTAACAATCATACCCATGGTACAACAGAAATCCTTAAGAATTATAAGTTGCTTATCAAGATCAGATGGGCACCTTGTGAGAAGAACAATAACGTCAACGTAGAGAAGAAGGATGATGATTATCCCGGCTAAGATCGTGCCAACACATCCTGCTTCCTCTAAACAACCTTCTAGCTTGTCGATGTAAATGCCAAATAGGGTAGGGGAGAGGGGGCAACCTTGTTTAGCTCTGATATTACACTTAATATCTTTCGACCACCCCTCATTGCTCTTTAACTTGGAAATTATGTTCTCGTATAACCTTATAGTGGCAGCTCTCAACTCAAAAGGAACCTTTAGCTCTTCTAATCTATTCCAAAGGTTGTTTCTAGGAACTGTATCGACAAACTTTCTAAAGTCCACAAAGCAACAAAAGAGATTGGATTTATCATTACGACATTCCTCCACAATGATCCTAAGCGTAACGAGGTGGTCTGTTGTTGAGTGCTGCTTTCTAAAACCCGCTTGGCCTTTAGCCAGCTTACCTTCACTTTCAAGCCATATGCTCAACTTTTTTTCCAAAATAATACCATATAACTTGGCTAGGAGAGGGTTGATCATAATTGTCCGATAATTAGAGGGTTTATTTGTATCCCCACTTTTAAAAATAGGGATAATGAGGCTTTGAGTCCATGGTTTAGGGAACCCTTGCTTGACCGCTTGATTGAAAATCTTGTGAATGTGGGGGATGAGGAGAGGACCTCCAATTTTTAAGATTTCCACTTGGTAACCCTCAATGTCCTTAGCTTTCCCATTAGCCAAGTGATTAACCCCAAAATCAATGTCTTCTAATGAGAAAATTTCTTTCGTTGTGAGCAAGGTTTCAAAGTTATCCACGACATTTGGAGATTCATAAAGCTTTTTAAGATAGGAATTCCAGTCGTGTAAAGAAATTTTATTATTATATTTAGTTTTTCTAGTTAGAATCTACGTCCAGAATTTCTGAGGAGCTACCTTAATCACTTTTAAGTTTAATTAAAGATAAGATGGGTGAAATTTATAGAATCATAATGGGTTACGCTAGGTATTAGAGTGAAAGGTATTGATTGTCAAAGTAGCTTTTAAGTACATTGTGATTACCATGGTTCCTTTTCCATTTTTTCTCTGGAATTCTTCCTTTTGTGTTGGGTATCTAAACTGAGTAAAATAATTTGTTTGTGTGTATGCATTTGGATTATGACAATGAGATTTCTATACCAGTAAGGCTTATGCATGAGGTAGGATATGGATTTGGGAACTTGGATGCAACATGGATTTTGTAGAGGCTAAAGGTTCTCATAAAAAAGTTATTTGAACCAATCTCTATGAATTGCTTGGATATGTTCCTTCTGTTGTTAATCTCAAGGATAAAACTCATGAGAAAATTAACAATATTGGAGAGAATCAAAATATACATTTAAATATTTATATTTCAAATTCTTATTCTCGTTTTTTTCTCTCTCCTTGTTTCTTATATGCGAAACCTCCAAAATCTGTTTATCGTACTATTCTCCTTTCTCGTTTCTGTTAACATAGAGGGTCACAGGGGGCGAAGTGGGAGTCTATTTGTCTCTGGCCCCTAAGATCGGTCCTATAGGTATTTTGCCTAGGAATATTTGAGAACACATTGCAAAGGAAATAAGAAAGCATGGGAAATGTTTGAGGGTTTTGTGAAGGGGAACCAAAAATATTGGAGAAGACATTGTAAATGAAACAACAAAGCACTGGAAGGGTTTGACAGTTTTGTGAAGGGGAAGCAATCTAGCAAGTAGAGGAGCTATACTTGGGGATGATGAGATGGGGTTCGAACTTCAACGAGTCAGTGTTTTGTAATTGCAGGTTTGGGGATTTTCAAGGCAGGAGAGGTTCAAAAGGTATTGGATGTGATTTCCTTTATTCTGGAGAAGTTTGAACCAACTATCATGTCATATAATTCCATGATTAATGGGTTTTTCAAGGCTATCCGGTTATAAGAGGGATTAGAGTATTTGTAGAAGGGAGAGAGGAATATAAGCCCTAATGTTACCTAGTATGCAATTTTGATGAGTGGGTATATTGAATGCAGTGAATTACAACAAGTCGAGAGGATTTTTGGATCAATGGTGGCAAAGGGATGCATGTCAGATGTTGTATATAACGCATTGTTGGATAAGTCCTTCAAAGGGGGGATGATTTCACCAAGATTCTAGAGGATCGACTCTATGCAAAAAAATAAACCCCTTTTAAAAAATAGGTCCCTTTCAAACCAGAGCACGCGACGATGTGAGCCGTGAAGAACTAGGACATGCTTTGGCTTCGAAAAAGTTTCAGTGTAACAATTTTATTTCAATGGCATACACACTGGTAATTATTTTAATTAGTTAAATACATTAGTATTGTTTATAAATAACAATGAACTAAATATTCTAATGTAACAAATATCCCAGATACAATTTGTTTCAAGGAGAAACAAATTTATTCGAGGGTAACTACTTTCACCATTACACTGTTATGCTTCATAGACATTTTCCAGTATCATTTGACATTTTATGTTTTTTTTGCAAATTTGGGCATTTTAGTGGAAAAATGTGATCCAAGTAAGTGTTCATAATTGAATTTTAAAAGTAAAACGCTATTTTAATATTTCAATTTGGATTGAAAGTCATCATGGAATTGAGTTGAACTTGAAGATTTAGTCACTGTACAATTGATCTTAAATTCACAATTTAAGATGAGGAATTTTCAAAACAACTTTCTATGTAAAATGAAACAAAAAATTAAGGGTTTTTCATAATTCGATTGAATCCGAATTTTATAACTTGAAAGTTTTTTTATAATATTTACCCTACAACATGAAATCAATCCTAGTTGTCTCTATAACTTTTTTCCTAGAAGTACAGTAAGAGGGAATTCATCCATAAAAAATATTATCTTATAGTTCTCACTCTTGCAATAACCTATTTTTTCACTTTAGATAAAAAATGAAATCAACCATCTAATCAAATTTTTATATGAGTTTTGTTTTGCAAGCTAGGAACCATTATGCTTATACGATTACCTAAACGGCACATGGGAAGTGACCAGAGAGGAAGAGGTTCCATTTGAGGTATTAAAGTTGTGTTGTGGCATAAACTGGCAGATGAGGAGCATGAACATAGAGGAGTGGATCAATTCAGTAGCAATGCTCTCAGATGCTTGGCTTATACGCAATATATCTGATATCATTAGATTTTATGGTCTAGAACGTGGGTAAAGGTAAGTCTTAGGTCTACTATGCTCTTCGGGTAATGGGGTGATTAGTAGAAAATGCAAGAGAAAGTGTTGTCCAATGGAACTCTCATTTAAACAAGTTGAGTGTTATTTTTAGTTAGAACATAGAACTCTTACACATGGATGTGGATATCATAACAAAAGACAAAATTAAGTTTTCTAGTAAAAGTACCCATTGCTTCCTCTACTGCCTAGTTGCCTATGTGATTTACTTGTTCTCCATAACCCTATTGTCTTTAATTGACTGAGCTCAAAGAAAAATGTAAGGTTGCAGGATTAGACCAAATTAGGGTTTCCAGTAAAAGTATCCATTGCTTCCTCTACTGCCCAATTTCCTATCTGATTTACTTGTTCTCCCTAACTCTATTGTCTTTAATTGGCTGAGCTCAAAGAAAAATGTAAGGTTGCAGGATTATATTCAAACTTCAGATTCTAATGCATTTTTCTATTAACCCCTCTATAATATAAGTATCTAATTGAAAAATTGTCATCTATTCTATATAATGACTTGGATTTCATTTGAGTCCAAAAATCAAAGTTCCTCTGGATGATAGATATCATTTTACTCTATGCTCAAATGCATTCCTTTTTTGTATAATTTTTTTCACAACTCCAGCTTCTTCTTCTTTATTTATGTGTGAGGACTTTTGTTTTAGTCTTGTTAATTGGTTGGGTTAAAGGGTTGAGTTAGATTAGGGTTCTCGCTTGAATATTAGGATGGTTTAGTTAAATTGGGGCTTTGGGAACCCGCCCTTTCATTACTAATTTAGTTGTCTTATTTTAGGGCATTAATTAGTTGTGACTATAATTTCTTGAGATATTTAAATTAATATTTTAGATTCTTGGGATGGAGAGATCAAACTCATCTATATTATGTAAATATCCATCGATTGAAACCCAAATCTAATGATTATATAGTCAAGAAATATAGAGAGCATATGCACATTGGAATAGGAAACATGATATGCCACAGAAAATAAAATGTCCCTTTTACAAATTTTAATGTTACGGTGAAGCAATGTGTCAAATTATATAGATTATATATGGATAGTCATTTTATCCTCGACGAGTGTTCCTCTCAGAGCTTATGCATCAATAATTATGGATTAGTAGGGAGTATTCTTGCATATAATGATAAATGCCACACTATTATCATATAGGAAAAGGAAATCTTTCTTTTAAAAGTATCAAGTATAAGTGAAGAATTGTGTCAAATTTCTCTCGTTATTTAGAGATGCAATGTTTTGGCATTATTGACTTTATCCGAGAGTTCGCCAGCAAGATCAAAGTAAAGAGGGAAAAGTAAAAATTCAAAACTAGTAGAGTGTGAAAATTTCTGAAGTAGACGTATGTTTGGGTCGTTAAATAGCTGAAACAAATTAGTCAAAGAAATGTCCATGTCTCTTCTGAATGGATGGATGGATGAGGTGAGGGATATTTGTTTCTTTATATCAATAGAAATTCCCGTATCATATTTTCTAGTTTTCATGTCCGTAAGCTTAACTATTTATAGAATTTCTACGTTAATGATGTTGATTTGTTTATATTTTTCATGTTTTTAGCTTTTCTTTGATTATATAGAAATTGCATAGTGTTGAGTACAAATGGTAGAATAATATATTTTATAAGGTACATTATAGATCCTTCTCAACACCCCTCCATTTGTGCTTATTTGTAGTGTTATTCTGATTTAGTTTGATATTTAATTTAAAAGGAATTACAATTTGCAAGTAATTCATTAATATATTTCTAGATTTTTATGGTCTAATAGTTCTTTGTTTGTTTAGTTATTTTTTCTTCCACCCTCATTTCTAGCATGAGACCATAGAGGATTGATTGCAAAGGGAAAAAAGCACTATTGCAAAGGGAGGAGTGAGCACGAACGAAGTAATAATTTTTAAGGTACCCTACAATGCTTCTCAATATATTCTTGATAGTATTTATGATATCACTTTTGTAGATATAAATTTTGGAGTTACAAAAAAAAACAAACAAACAAACACTATCTAAATTTCTAGCTAAATGATTATAGAAATAGCAATGAGAATTAGTTTAATAGGTGAATCTCTCAAGAATCAATCATAATGAAACATAAACTCAAAAAGAGACTTTGGAGAAAAAAACAATGTGAATAATCTAGGCATGTTCCATGTTAGCATGCTTATATAATATTAATATTCAAGAAACAAACCCAATGATTTTGTTGATTTTAGTGCAATATGTGGGCATTCTAAAATAAAATATTTTCACATAATTACGACGGGTTAATGAAAATTACATCTAGGAGAGTGGATTTTTATTATTCTTTCACCATATTACCTTGTTTCACTCTTAGTTTTACTACTCATGGGTTAATTTTTCTACATATACTAAATAATTTATATTTCTTCAAGGAAACCGTCCAAAGAAGGGATGAAAATTCAAACAAACCTATATATTTCCTTGCTAGAAGTATCAACTTTCTCTAAGCAGGATTTCCATGCGAAGGTATAGCATTCTTTGTATCCACATATACATTGAGACCATCACCATCTACAACATCTCCCACTTTTACCTATATAAATTCACCATAAGTGTACAAGGAAATAGTAGGGAAAGAAAATACTAGGGAAGGGAAGAGTAACATTACTAAATCGACATGATTGTATTAATATCTCACTTGAAGAGTGTACTCAAACTTTATTACATCATTTTACCATTTTTGTGCAACCATTCCTGGCACCGCAATTGCATTAACAGAATTTTGATGTCTAAAATGGGCCTCCTAAGAAAAATGTACAACCAAAATAAACTTTATAAGAACTAATAGGATTCAAGATGATGATTTCAACCATGGGGGATGATTCACCATCTTTGGAGTAAAAAAGTAAAAGATTAAAAATAATAAAAGAATAAAACTACTATTTCAACTCGTATTTTCAATTTATCTCCTTAAGGTTTTCATCAAATTTCGAACGGGAGTACTCGTTAGATGCAAAATTTAATTCCTCATCCAAGGAGTACCCACGTTGCATACTTTTGATGGACCCTACTACACGAAAAATGAGAACAAAAAATGAAAAAGCATGATTGCAACCACATTTTTCATGTATATCTCATTTTTTTTAGTAGGGTGCATTGAGAGTATGCAACATGGATACGCCTTGGATGAGGAATCAAATTTTTCATCCAACTATTTTTGTTGCATAAAACTTGAATAAAACCATAGGGAGATAAGCTGAAAATACGAGTTGAAAAAATAGTTTTATCTTTTTTCCCTTTAAAATTTGATGATGTAATCTAATTTTATTTTATTTTTTGCACTATTATTTTATAATTTCCTTAGGAGGCCCATTTTAGACCTCAAAATTCCCCTAATTGCTACGGAAGCCCATAAAATGAGATTAGGCCCCATAAAATATTAGGATTTGTTCATAATTTATGTTGAAGAAAGAGAACATGAAGAAAATGAGGACTAGAGGGCTTGAAACTGTAGGATATATACCTCTACATAAATCTTATGATGTATTTGCAATGTTTCTGTAATAAGTATTGCTGCTTCGTCAACATTAATAGGGGGTGGTTTGGCTTCTTTCCATGTTGCTAAGATTTTCTTATACCTCTAAAAATAAATAGCGAATAGTATAAGTCAAAATACCATGATGCAACTTCTATTTTGGTTAAAGTGCAAAAACCTCAAAGTACATGATTCAAATTCGACATGGTGGATGTAGTGTTTTGGTTAGATACCATGACAGTGTAATATCATTTACAATGGATTTGATGTTGGGAGCATGATAGGAAAATAAATATAATCATTGTTGACCTTTCATAAAAGCAATCAATGTTTATAATTGAGTTATTTATTTATGGCTTGGCACCAGTGGGTATAAGATTCCTGCATTTAGTAGATAGAAGAACGTAGTAGATCTAGGCACTAGTTGACAACAGTTCATGGACTTCTAATATATATCGAGTGCTTTAAACTACATTTTCATTATATCACACGTTGTTTCATTCTATAGCAATTTTCATTATTCAAAATGATTATTTAAGCTCTACATGACACCCTTAATTTTCTCAGTCTAGGTTATATCCTCCCAAACCTAATTTGTTAAAGGAGAACAAGATTAACAATACCAATAAGAGGAATTAGACCCAACAATTGTAATACCCCTCCATTTATGTAATGATTGTTTTGTTTGTTTTTGTTTTTTTTTTTATTGAGCTCTGTTAGATTAGATGGTGGACAAGCCATGATTTGTTTAGTGAAAGAAATAAAGTAAAGTGCTTATGTAATAAGTAATTTTTATTAAATAATAAACGGGTTAGAATTACTTGGGAATGAGACACTTGAGTAAGAGATTCTTTCCAAAGAAAGAAAAACAAAAATCTCATTAGTGGATGAGATTGAGATAAATCTTCCATGATAAGAACTCCTAGATAAGATTTAATGGATAGGAGAAAAATATCTCCATTAAATGTCTTAGCTGGAGAAAGATGCTAAGAAAGGGTAAGAATAAAGCATCGCAAGAGAGAAAAGTGGGTTTTAAAGGAAAAGCCTAGGCAAGTGGAATTTCAGAACCACAAAAGTGGGACACCATTGAGCAAAACATATGTTATGGAAGAAAAAGTATAAAATACCTACTCAAGGTATCAAAGAGGTTGTTGATACACTAGAAAGCAAATCTTAGCTTGGGGGTGAATTAGAGGATCTTAGTTTAAAGTTGGGTGGAAAAGGGGCAATATTCCCAAGTGTTCTCCTAACATTCATAATGGTTAGCTTGTCTAATATGTATTTTTCTAGCATAATCTCATTATATGTAGATGGTATTTCGAGAACATTGTTATCATAAAATTTATTTATGCCCGATACTTGAATTTACTTTTATGATGAATGCATAATTTTATCAGAAATTTAATTACGAAAAGAAATTTGGATACTAATATTGAGTTGAATAGGTATGGTAGGAAAAATAGAGAAAGGAATTGAAGTATAGATATATTTCCAGAACATTGTTATCATAAAATTTATTTATGCCCGATACTTGAATTTACTTTTATGATGAATGCATAATTTTATCAGAAATTTAATTACGAAAAGAAATTTGGATACTAATATTGAGTTGAATAGGTATGGTAGGAAAAATAGAGAAAGGAATTGAAGTATAGATATATGTATTTATGTTTGTAATCCACAGTATTATTTGGGATCAACAATTTACATATTGTTATTCTTAAATTATATTTTCTTAAGCGTCTACAAATTGTTATTCTTTTAAGTATATGATCTTAAGTAGGCACAGATCTAGAGAACTATGCATATGGTTTGTGCATATTGTTTCCTTACATATATAACAAATAATAGTGAGTAGTGTTATTGTACGAAAAAGGATGTAGTAGGAAACAATTAATAAGTCCAAGAGAGACAATTGTGAGATGATCATGGAAACCGAGTAGTAATTCCTCAGGTGTAATGCTCTCAGATCCCACACAAACTTTAATTCTGGTTGGATAAAATTGATAGAAACATAATTTATCGTGGTAAAGAAAAAAAGAAAAAAACAGTATATGGAAATGCCAAAATATTACATGGTCAATTTAATAACCACTTAACATGATATTTTAGCTAGGGTATTAATCATGAGAACAACTTATTACTATCCATCTATAATATGATAATAGTGACTTTTGGAACATAAACCAGTAAAGAATCCATGCGAAAGAAATAACAATCAAGGTAGTAATTATTTTCTCTTTTCCCTTTATACCGATCTAATTAGTGCAATTAAATTCAACAGTGCTGAAATACATGAAGAAAATTGAATATTACATATAGTGAAGTAAAGATACAAAGATAACATACATGAAAAGAAACATTGATTTATATATATATATATATATATATATATATATGCAGTCCTTGGTATGAATATTACATTATAGTTGACCAAAATATAAAAGTAAAAACTGCCTGAGACGGACCATACTATCAACCAACCACCTCGGAGGAAGTATAATTAAATAACGCTAAAAGAACAAATTGTTGTCACTACATAAACATTGAGAAAACACTTTTTTGTGCACGAACTGCACTTTACCCTATATCAAAATTAGGTTTTGCGCTCATGTTAATTAGGGTCCCCAAAATTTATAAGTGTCAAAATGCAGTAGTGGAGGATGATTAAACAATGGTTATTAGCTATAGACAAAAGTATAAAACAGAGATGAAATCCCCTCGCTTAAGTGAATCAATGCCTAAATTTCCCATAGGGCGAGCTATGTGGGAAATTCATAATAAAACTGGCAGTCAACAAATCTTAGCAAGTTCACTGAGCCAAATCGAGCTCCAGAAAGTGGAATTCAAACGACCTTAAAGCAATAACAGTTGAAAATAAGTGACGAATGTGGTTTCTAACTGCGCGAGGAGGAGTTACCTCAAATAATGTATAGTACCTGCATGATAGAAGAGACAAGGGTATGAATACCGTATTGCTTGAAATTTAAATTAGCAAGGTAGTAACACCACATGAGAAACTTGGACTTCATACCTGTTCCAGATGAAAGCGACACATACTCCCATATGAACCTAACCAAGATAAGAAGTTTATTTAAACATCTATAAGGGAATTATGATAAATAGTAGGTCAGGAAGGAAAATAAAGTAACCTAGACAAAATAAATTGACCAGGTGTGGAAACTATTACAGTCATACCAAACACAAAAATCAAAGTATGGTTGTGCCATAAGAAAAACATAAAAAGGTGTTGTTGATAAGAATAAAAAATGCCTAACTCTTATAACATTTGAAAATGAGTGGAAAATTTGAGAAACTAAGCTCTGCAATCTGAACTAGGGTTTTGCTTTAGGGTTTTGATGCTGGTCACCATGGCAGGGCATGGAGGAGGGAGTTCTGCTCCCTCCTAAAGTCAAGTGTTTACAGATAGAAGAAAGGGAGTTGGATCACATTGCTTCAAGAAACCAAGGCCACAAATACAGAGAAATCGGAAACCATTAGACCTCAAGGACAGGGAGAGAATCATGAGGAAGATAGTAAGGAGAAGAGGACAAAGGCTAGTAGTCAGAAATTTTCTCCTATGAGTACATCAGGGGGTCTGTAAACCCAAGTCGACCACTACTCCTTGAGTCGTTTTAAGTGACCCAGCGCTGCAGGTGCATATAGAGCACATGAAGGAATATGTTGTCATATATAAATTTATGGGGATTTGGCCGATGGAGAAGGCTTTGAAAGCATGGATAAGGAGCCACTGGAAACCAACGGGGAAAATTGACCTTCACCTTAGGTCCAAGGGATTCCTCACAGTGGTGTTCATAAGCTTACAGGATGAAGACAGAGTGTTCGAGGGAGGACCCTATTTTTACGCTTCTGCAGGCCTTTATATGAGACCATGGCTAATGAACTTTGTCCTAGAACGAGAAACTTTCACATCGGTGCCAGTATGGATAAGACTCTACTCCCTTCCTTTAGATTATTGGCTACTAGAGTCTCTAAAGGCTATCGGCAACAAGCTAGGGCATTTTCTAAAGATCTCAGATGCTACTCTAAGAGGCAAATACACTTCCTTCACTCGGATATGTGTGGAAATGGACTTATCTGGGGCACTTCTGGATGCAATCATTTTAGAAGTGTATGATGAGGAATTGGTGCAGCTGGTGGACTATGAACACATCCTATTTAGGTGCCGTAAGTGCCATGAACACAGGCACCTATACAGGGACTGCCCATTGAACAAGCTAGAGAGCAGTACGAAAGCCACTACATGCAAGGATCCTGAAGGTTTTACGAAGGTTGGGGGTAAAGGAAAAGGAGGCGAGTGGTACCAAAAGAAAATTAATAAAGACAGACAACCGAGCCACAATAGTTTCAAGATCTTAGAATAAGAAGTCGAAAACAATGGGACAAACCAGGAATTAGAGAATATTCCCACTGAGAAGGAAAGGGATGCTAATATGGAGGATATACCAGAAAAAAGAAAACAAAAGGATGATATGTCGAGCATTATGGAGCTCAGTAGGAACCACGAGATGACCCCAAGTGAGGCTAGAACAAAAGACCATGAACTGTAAGAAATTCTAGAGATGGAGAATTTAGACCTAGAAAAGTTTCTGGAGCAGGGAATCACGAAAGGGGTAGACTCTTTGCCAAAATAGGAGTTTGATAGGGTTCAAAAAATCTTCCTATGGATATCACAAATGAAGTTTTTTGGTGTCGAAAGAAACCATGATAGCCAGGAGAATAGGGGAGTGAAAACGATGGAGGATACACCAATGCATTCTTCCAAGAACCCGGGTAGGAAAAGAGGAAGGAAAAAGAAGAATGAGCTGTTGACCGAATGTGGGAAACTTATTATTAACTCAAGTAAGATGAGGGATCTTACCAGTTACTCCTTTACAAACCTTTCTTAATGAAGCTTACAACCTGGAAGATTAGGGTTCTAGGAAGTAAAAGGAAACAAAGAAAACTTAGCAAAAGAATAAATGAAGAAAAATCAGATATGGTTTTTATTCAGGAAACAAAATGTTCGATGGAAAAGATCAAAGAGATACACAACAAATGGTTAATCAAGTATGAGTATCTAGAGGTTAAAGCAAATAACTCGGTGAGGGGGATTCTTACTCTATGGGATCCTCAAAAACTTGGAATCCTAGATGCTGAAGCTTCTAGGAAGTATCTATCGCTGGTGATTTAACCTTTGGGTGATGAGGAGATCTACATGGTAACTAACGTCTACGGCCCTCAAAAACTCGAAGACAACCTTAAGCTTCTCACTTCCCTTGAGAAGTTGAGGGAGAGATATGTTGATATGCCTTGGATTCCAGCGGGGGATTTTAATATGATGAGATCTCTTATAGAGAAAAAAGGTGGTACCAGAAAACTAGGCAGAGATTCCATTGCCTTCCAGAACTTCATGAATAACATGGGGCTAGTAGACACTGAAACAGTAAATGGCACTTTTACTTGGAATAATAAGAGGGGAGGGGCTTTTCAAGTTGCCTTTAAACTTGACAGATTCATAATCTGAGAGGACCTCTTTCTCAAAGGCATTGATATGTCAACTTCAATCCTCACCTTTGGAGGCTCGGACCACTGACTTGTCCAGGTTGAAGCTACTTTCATGGGTATACCAAGGAACATAACTTTTAGGTTTGAAAATGTCTAGCTTTCTCACGCTGACTTCACCAGCAATATTGACAAATGGTGGGAGGAAGATATGCCCATTCAAGGCACTAAAATGTTCATGCTGCAGCAGAGACTTAAACACATCAAATCTAGGCTTAAATATTGGAACAAAAAGGAGTTTGGGAATATCTTTAAAGCCAAAAGGGAAGTTGAGTAGAAACTCCAGGAGATTAATCAGATCATCATCTCAGAAGGTTTTTCCGAGGAATGGAAAATCCAGGTTGACTCTCTTGAGAATGAATGGGACGATCAGTGCAAGTAAGAGGAGATTTTCTAGAAACAGAAATCGAGGGTGTAGTGGATTAGGGAACGAGAAAGAAACACGAAGTTTTTTCATAGATCAACTTTAGATCACAGATCCCATAACAAAATTTCAAAACTTAAATATTCTCAAGGGAAAGAGCTCGTCTCTCACAATGAAATGGAATCTGTCCTAGTTCAACACTTCCTTAGCATTGCAGAGGAGCCTCTCGTTGACAGATATCGGTTCATTAAAAAATTCACCAAGTTTATTCCTAATCTTGTAACCAGGGAAGACAACCACAATCTTATCATGCCAATGTCTAAAGAGGAGGTTAGTGAAGTTATTAATGATACGAAAAATGGGAAAGCTCCTGGCCCTGATGGCTTTAACGTGGACTTCTTCAAAGCTTGCTGGAAAACTATCAAACAAGATATCCTTTATGTTGTGGAAGATTCTAGAAGATCCAAAACTGTTTTGAAAGCTCTTAATGCCTCTTTCATAGCTTTGATTCCAAAGCAGGAAAAAGCTATGAAACCGGATATATTCAAACCCATAGCCTTATGTAATGTGGTGTACAAAATCATTTCCAAAGTGATTGCTAATAGACTCAAGCCTCTCCTTCCTGCTCTCATCTTAGAGAAGAAAAATGGATTTTTGGAAGGAAGACAGATTCTCAACAACATCATACAAGCTCACAAGGTGTTACACTCTCTAAAGAGCAATAAGCAAGCTGGTATGATCATGCAACTTGACCTAGTGAAAGCTTATGATAAGCTAAGCTGGTCTTACATCAGGGTAGTGCTAAGAGCTTATGGTTTCGACCACAACTGGATAAGATGGGTTATGGGCCCTGTATCCATGGCCAGCTTCTCCATTCTTCTCAATGGATCCCCCTCTAGAATCTTTATGCCTTCTAGGTGTCTCAAACAAGGGGATCTGCTCCCCCCTTCCTCTTTGTTCTCTTGATGGAAGGGCTAGGTAGAGCGATCAATAGGGCAAATTCTGAAGAAAAAGCCAAGGTCTAAAACTTACTCCAGATGGTGTTGCTTCTACTCCTCAACAATTTGTGGATGACACAATGCTGCAGGGCATTCCCACGGTCAAGGAAGCCAAAGCCTTCAAAGAAATCTTGATTGACTTTGCATGGCCGCTGGTATAGAGGTAAGCGTTGACAAATTAAAGGTGTTCTTTTTTAACACTGAAATTGCTATTCAGAGGAACCTTACTAGAATTCTTGGGTTTCAAAGGGATCAGTTACCTTTTAAGTACCTTGGAATGCCTCTTACTGACAAACCTCTGAGCAAGGGAGTGTGGGAGTCGGTAACTAATAAACTTAAGGACAAAGTCAGGAAATGGACCTGTAGGTCTTTGAATATGGTGGGGCATCTTGTGCTTACTAAGGCTGTCCTATAGGCTATACCCATTTTCATGTTTTCATCTCTTCCTGCTCCTAAAGGAGTTATGCAACAAATCGGGAGTATTCAGCGAGATTTCCTTTGGGGCAAGGGGGAAGAGAAAAATAAGTGGGCTTTGGTAGCTTGGGACAAGCTCTATAAACCTAAGTCCCATGGTGGTTTTGGGTTGCATGATCCTGAAATCCTCAGCAAAGTCTCAGGAGCCAAACTTTGGTGGAGGTGGCTCAAGGAATCGGCCACCCCTTGGGCCAAACTTTGGAAGCAGAAATATGCAAATAATTGGTAGGAGAGGGATCATATCTGAGTGTCTGGGCTGATCAAGGACTCCCACATTTGGAGCCTTACTTGGGAGAATAGAGCCATTGTCCAGAAGCATAGTTTCTAGGAGCTCCGAGATGGGAACCTTGCACAATTTTGGGAGGAAAACTGGAAAAAGGAACCAAATATGTTTAGGGAAGGACTAACTGCTCTAAAAAAGGACACTGACAACAAAGGTTTACTTATGG
The DNA here is from genome assembly GCA_000404065.3 of Pinus taeda. Taxonomy (NCBI): domain Eukaryota; kingdom Viridiplantae; phylum Streptophyta; class Pinopsida; order Pinales; family Pinaceae; genus Pinus; species Pinus taeda. The sequence continues at coordinate 17,541 of APFE031496375.1, forward strand.
TAAGTGACTTATGGGGTTAGGCAAGGAAAAATGGTAAATGGAGAGTGTGCCAAGATCTTGGTTATAGTGAAGGGAGTCCTTTGAAGGCCCAGGTAGAGTCTCTTGCTCTTGACTTGGAGCAGAGGAAGATTTTAGTGTCATCCTCGTATGACCAACTGAGATGGGTTCGAAACACTGAAGGAACCTTCAACCTCAAAGAAGCTAATTGCATGGACCTAGGTTTCGATTATCCAAACCCGAATCAGTTTTGGAATGACCTTTTGCAGAACTCGCAATGGATGAAAATCAAGTTGTTTATGTGGTTAGTTCACCAAAAGAAAATTCTCACATGGGAGAATATTCTGAAAAGGGGCTTTGTTGGCCCATCCAAATGCTAACTATGTGGCCTAGAGATGATGGAACATTTACTAAATCTCTGCCCCTTCACCTCTACCCTATGGGATTGGGTGGCCTCAGTCTTCAGGCAAACTGACAGGGATAGAATCAGAATTACCAACACTTTGAAGAATTGGAGGAAAGACTTCTCAGGTAATGAAATCATTAACAAGGCTTGGACTCTGGTTCCAGGCTTTATCATCTGGGATGTCTGGAAATAAAGAAATGATGGGATTTTCAAGAACAAAACAAGCTCAACCCAGAACATCATTTTCCAAATTTTACGACAGCTCAAAGATACAGTAGGAGCCCTTATGTGGAAAATTCTTGAGGACCCTCCTTCGCCCCAGGATGCTCGCATACTGCTGCAGTTGGGTCTCCATTCTCTGGTTCCCCAAGGCACTATCAAGGGTGTGAGCAAAACAAATGCTATTAAAGATATCTGGCAGCCTCCTCCTCATGGTTTTTGGAAAATCAATATAGATGGGGCCTCTAAGGGCAACCTAGGGATGGCTGGATTTGGCGGTGTCATAAGAGATGAGCAAGGGTGCATAAAGGATGTCTTTCACAGTCATTTAGGGACTGCCACTAATAACATGGTGGAGCTCATGGCCTTAGATCAGTGCTTGGAAATCCTGATGGAGTCAAATTTACATAACGCCATCATTGAAATTGACTCTGAATTGGTTATTAATGCGGCCAAGAAAATGTTTAATGGAACGACCCCTAGAAAAGTGTCGAAGCACTGGAGGCTCTCGCAGGTTCTTCAGCGTATTCATTCCCACTTGCGAACCCTAAGAACCGTTAGCTTCGTTCATATGAGAAGAAAAGCCAATATGTTAGCTAATCGTCTCGCAAATGAAGGGGTTCTATGTAAGGAAAGCTATATTCAGTATCACTGGGAGTCCTTACCCTCTGGTAAACTGCGTGATGATTGTCAACAATAGGCAGCCAAAGACATGGCGTATCTCCAAACCATGAATAATGAGCAGGAGGAAGACTAGCGAGAGTTGAAGGAATGGCATAAATCCGCAATGAAGAGAAGGACTAAGCGATGAAAGATCAATGCACAGGAGGCGTTAGATCATGTAAGATCAACGAACATATATGGTGTAAAAGATTAGCGGGACTAGGAGAGGGGGGAAGGTCTTAAGCCTGGTTGAAGTGCCGCATTAAATCCCGACCGTCGTTATTAATTCCAAACGATGATGTCACATGTAACTATGGGGGTTCAGCTATCTATAACCCACATGCTAAGTTGAATGGCCACAGACCATAGGTTTTTAGTGCATCCACCATCGATTGGATATCAGGTGCTAAAGTGGTTGGAGGTTAAGTCTAAGAGCGGACCCGAAGTATTATGGACCAAGGTTCATAATCTATTTCGGCTCCAGGAAGTGGTTAAGTGGTGAGGAAGTTCCCAATAAGATGTTGTGACAACAATCGAATCAAGAACCAGATCGACGGTGGAGATTTAATCACAAATCGCATTCAGTCAAAGAGTCGGGTCAGCGTTAAGCCTAGTTTTGTGATATTGCGATACTGCGATATTGCAATATTGTGATGTGCCAAGGTTGCGATATTGTGATATTGTGATATTGGGAGGTGCGATGTGCCAAGGTTGCGATGCTACGATGGATTATGGAGCGTCAGATTAAAGGGTTGATCAAACAGTGGCGGTCAACTCTCGCTTTTCTCAAGTATCAAGTGTTAGCAGCTTGCGAACCTGAAGTTTTATAGACCATGTTTCATTTTCTTTATCGGCTCCGGGGAGACGTTACGAGGCGTGCAAGGTCCCGATGCGATGTTGAGACAACCTTCGGATTAAGAACTAAATCGACGGAGAAGATTTAATCGCAAGTCACATTCGGTAAATGAGTCTGTTCAGAAATAAACCCAGTTTTGCGATATGTGATGTGTCGAGGTTAGCGATGTTGCGATGGACTTTGGACCGTCAAATCAAAGTGTGGATCGAACGGTGGAGGTTAACTCTCGCATTTCGCAGGAATAAAGTGTTGGCGGCTTGCGGAAACTGCGATGGGTGATATGTCGAGAAGGGGTTGATGCGTCTAAATTGGTTTTTGTGTGTAATGTTTTGAGTTTTGTTGACCCTGTTGTTTGTTCTCATCAACGGGTCTGCCTTTTGCTGGTCTTTACACTTGTAAAGATGTGTACCATATGTAATCTTGTTTTTCAGTTAATTGATGGCTCCACTCTTACTTGACCAAAAAAAAAGAATAAAAAACGCCTACGCTTACCTTGCATCCGCTTCCAAAACCAGGGTCACCAAGTCAACTTGGTTGGTCTATGCTTCCTTTGTACAAGAAAGGAAAACAACATTAAAGATAAGAACCCTGATTGTGCGCATGTCAACCTCGAGACAATGGAAAAAGGAAATAAAAAAGAGAGAGAGATGAAATTTTACCTAAGAGAAATAGGGTAACGAGATGGATAGAAAGGGACTCATATATGAGCGTCATACCTTAAACCAAATAAAAAATCGACAAAAGCATTACCCACTATATCCAAAACAACAGAGGCTAGGAACACCAGTTATTAGAAATGTCATATAAGGTGAGTGAGATCTGCTAAAAACAAGAAAAATATGTACACTGCCATGGAAGAATCCTTTACCTGTACACATTAAGAAGGGACAGGTGTGAAGTCTAGAGAAATAAGCCCTACCCCTATGACCTTTGTGTGCTAATGAGAGGTGATAAGCTGTGAATTTCCGGAGGAACAATGTTGCAATGACACCATAAGCAAAAGGTGACAAAGAAAATGGAAGACCAACAAAATGGCTATGGGGTAGAAAGATTAGGGTTGGCGATGTTTGATTCTAACCTTTTATTTCCCATGCTCACATCTCAATTTTTAAAATGTTTCTAGAGGAGTCACATGAACACCATGTATAGGAAGTGGACATGGCAAAGGAGTACTAGGCAGTGAATTTACCAATGCAGAGTAGTAGCACTTGGAATTCAATGAGGGAGTTCATATAACCAATCTTCAAGTGTGGTTTAAAATGCGCCTCTATGTTAGCGACACCCATTCCTACCTATACACGTTACAAGGCAATAGAGGGGAATACCTTAGCACATGCATGATTGGGTAGATATAACAATAATTACATGAACCCTATGATGAGTAGAATTAAATATAACATTCAACAACCAAGTGGGGTGTAACAATATTAGTTATATGTGCTTGTTCAAAGTTATAGTGGTATAGATAATTAAGTCCAACATAAGCACGAGTGTTTAATATTATATGGTAGGTTAGGGGTAGTAGCTTGAAATAGAAATGTCCTTCAAGTTCTAAGGAGTCAGGTAATATAAAAAAAACAAAGGTTATGAGTTAAACTAATGGAAGGGGGATGATTCTGAGTAGCTTAACAAGTACCCTATTTACAAGAAATTTATATAAAAGAAAAACAAATAATGAAAAGAGTATCGTTGATGTATATACAAAAAGAAATAAAAATAAAAATTAAGAGTTTGTGGCTATGTGACAATAATTTAACCATAGTTTAAAGCTTTCCATGGCAGTTGTGTCCACCAAAGTATACTTGGTTGTGGTATTATGAAATGGGTTTCTACTCATTGATACATATTAGAGAATTTAGAAAACTTGGAGCACTGATAAGAGCATAGATGATGCTTCATTATGAGATTAGCCAACTGATGTTTTAAAATACTACTTTAATTAATGAACATTTGGATGGTAAATATTACTGTGGGAATTTGAGACCAAGGTCATCGAACTGCTTGCTAGAAGTTTCCACATTTATATTTTATTTGGCTATACCAATTTCAGTTGGAAATGTCAGTTTTATAAAAGTTGTAGATATTCTTGACATTGAAGCCAAATGCAACATGCCAGGAATATTTGTTTATATAGGAAGGGGGTTATTGTGTGACCACTCCATCCCTGGATGTGTGTTGACTCTAGATTGATGATGCACGCACCTTGGGCCAAGGCCCCTACATGTAGATTGCAAGACTATAATTTTGTTCTCTCATATATTAGTATTAAATGTTATAATTTAATTAAAAAGTGCATTATTGGGATGACATGTGGACCCAAATGGTACTTTTTTTAGGTGATAACATATAACTAGCTTTTACCTTGTATATCTATCGATACTTCTATGTGTCATTGCTTTGGAAATTTAGTTGAGAGCTTTATCACACTAGAACAATTATCAATCTTCATCAAATATCTTTACAACCACCATATATCATTTTATATTCTTGAATATTATCTTATATATGTTCATGGAAATCCTTGAATTGTTGCAACTTGTAATTCCTATTAAAGTTGAGAATATTTCAAAGCAATAAAGAAACCATAGAAGTGATGGAGAAAAGGCATTAAATTATTTTTACAAATCTCTCACTAACTCATTTTTCTGTAATTCTCTCATCTACTTATTACATGTCATTCTTCATCATATCTTCTTGAGAGAGGTTACTATGGACAAGAATTACTGAGTTGGGAATGAATCTACTAATATTTTGCCTCCACTTCTAACTACTGACACAAGACCATTGATACTAGGTAGTCATTCAACACTCCCACATTTCTTTATTAACTAAAAGAACACTTGCAAACATTTATTCATTACAATGTAATTAAAAACTTACACGGGAGGGCTTTATCAATGATATCTACTACCCAATGTATCATAGTAACTATTTTCAGTAGGTCTAGAATGCATTTATGATATTGCAAATGTTCTAGGACCTTGGAAAATTCCCTAGAAACGTAACTGAATTTAAGATAAGATAAGTTTATTAATGTCCAATAAATGTCAAAAGTTCTTTGACAGTTTTCAAAAACATTTTGGAATTGCTTGAGTGGTTTCCCAACTGTCTTTAAAATCCTATAGTGGTTTCTGATGTTTTTTTGTGTTCGTCTAAAACTAAAAAATGATAAAAATGAAAAAAAGGAGTAGACAAGCCTACATGTAAAATGTAAGACTTGAAACTTGAAAATGATGAAAAACCTCATGAAATAGAGGACATATTTTAGATTTTACAAAAGAGAGTAGAAAAATAGGAAAGAAAAACACTCAATCCTAGTTACTAGAGTCAATGAGGTTTGAATGGAATTAGAAGTTTGATTTGATGTAGGTCTAAAAATAGGTTGAGTCAAAGTGGGCCCATATAGACTAGGTTAGACCCTTCCATTTTTGCACACTCACCTAGACCCAAGGTTGTATCTGTGTGGGTATGTGAAGTTGCCTCACTCATATTCAGAGAGTCAACTTGGTCATGGATTTAATCTGAGACAGAAATGTACTTAGAACTTCATTTGAGCTTGTTGTTTCAACATTTTATGGATATTTTTCTGGAGCATCCTTGGCAACATTTTTCTAGCACTCAAACAACATCTGACACAACCATATTAAGCCAACAACGATATCTCTATATATTTTCACCATATTAATGTTTAAATTCTTCATAAAATTTGCAAACTTCACAGTGGCAGTAAGGGCACGGTACTCAATTAATTTATAAGATGAAATTCACCAAGCGGTTTATCTTCAGCAAGAAAATTTGGGTACTGTCCTTGCAGAGCTAAGGGAGCATTTTCTAGATCTTCTTAGCTCGATCAGCTAATGTAGAAAATTTCCAGATTTTTCTCAGTTGATTTGTAGACTACTGAGGGAAAGGGATTGCTTGGAACTACCACACACCAATCAAAGAGGGTGCAAAAAAAGGTGCACAAAAATTAAATTTTGGCAATTTAATCAAATTAAATGCATTAATTTCAAATTATATAAATTATGAACTTTCATCTCAAATAAATATATATAACCATGGTCTACATGCACTACAAATTTCCCCTCTTCTCGCTGCTCAAAATAACAAGAATGTAAACTTGTATTTTAGCTTTAAATTCAACAAGAATCATTTTGGATTGTTGGAATTGCAGATATCAGATGTTAACATTACACAATTTGGTTGTAGTTGGGAATTTGAGGGAGTTGAATCGACTTGCATTAAAAATAATGATTTCATCCATCTAAAATTGCAAATTTTGGCAGAGAATGCTTGGCCAGATTCCAATGATGACAGACCATAAAAATTTGAAAACATAGAATGTTTAAACTTGAATATAAATTCCAAGGAAAACCTTATAGGAAACTCAAGGGATACCTCCACACATTTGTGGATGACATCCCTTGTAAATACATTGGAATAGACTTGGGCAACTCGCCAAAGACGATTCAACTAGGCACTTGTTGACATGGAATTAGCCAAATGAACAATGACATTAGAAATGATTAACTAAGCTAAACCCTTGAGTGTGTGTGTGTGTGTATA
>APFE031496383.1:0-76008 GCA_000404065.3 Pinus taeda
GTTGTAATAGTCCTGCGGTCTTAATTGTTTCAACTTTATTTTGTTAGCAAACCAAACATTCCACCACAAACTTTTGAATATCCAATTTAAGGCCATCCAAAAAAAAATCCTTCTTAACCCTGTGGTAGGTTTTTAGAAATCTTGAGTGCCCTCCTAAGGGAGAGGTGTGCAATTCCCTCAGAATCTTTTGTTTGAGTTGGGAATTCTTACATAGGTATAACCGATCCTTGTACCATAACGAATCATTTTTCCAGCCAAATATATCAGATGTACTGGGATCTTGTTGTATCTTTTGAATGAGTGCCCACACTTCCTTGTCCATTCATCCCTTGCTTCGTTTATCCAACCTAGTTGGACAATAGAAATGGCGCAAAGAAATTCTTCCACATCCTCATCCTTTATTGAGAGTCCATTTGCCACAACATTTTGCTTCCCTTTTTGTAGATGATTTCAAAGTCATAACCCAACATCTTTGTGACCCATTTTTGCTGCTCTTCTGAAGATAATCTTTGTTCTAAAAAGTATTTAAGGCTATGATGATCTTTTTTTAGCTTAAAGTGTCTTCCCATTAGGTAGGGTCACCATTTCTTAAATGCATGTAGTATTGCCAACATTTCCTTCTCATAAATAGCTTTGTGTAAATACTTTCCTTTGATTGGATGACTTTCAAAAGCAATGGGTCTTTCTGCTTGCATTAAAACAACACCAATTCCATTTCCCAAGGCATCACTTTCCACAATAAAGGTTTTTGTGAAGTCCGGTGTAGCTAAGACTGGTACTTGGCACATTGCCTCTTTAAGATGTTCAAAGGCCTTCATTGCTTCTAGAGTCCATGAAAATGCATCTTTCTTCAATAATGTTGTTAGAGGTGTTGCTATTCTCCCATAATTCTTAACAAAATTGCGATAATACCTTGTCAACCTGAGAAATCCTCGTAGATGCTTTATGGATGTGGGGATTTTCCATTCCTTAATGGATTTAATTCTGCTAGGGTCTATCTTAACACCTTCATGGGATACAATATGACCCAGATATTCCACCTTTTGTACTCCAATGAAACATTTGTAGATTTTTGCATATAATTGTTTCTCCTCCAATAGTTTGAGCACCATGTCAACATGTTGGACATGATCCTTCCAAGACTTGTTGTAGATTAGTATATCATCAAAAAATACTAACACAAATTTTCTAAGGAAGGGTTTTAAAATGGAATTCATCAAACCTTGAAATGTAGAAGGTGCATTAGTAAGGCCATAAGGCATGACCAAAAATTCATAATGAACCTCATGAGTTCTAAATGATGTTTTTGGAATGTCTTCAGTCTTCATTTTGATTTGATGATATAATGAACGAAGATCCAACTCAGTGAAGTAAATTGATCCATGCAATTCATCCAATAATTCATCAATGACAGGAATGGGAAATTTATTTTTAATAGTGAGCTTGTTGAGCTCCCTATAATATGAACACATGCACCATGATACATCCTTCTTGTGAACCAATACTACTGGAGCAGAGAAAGAACTTTGACTAGGTTGAATTATACCAGCCTCTGGCATTTATGCAACCATATATTCAATTTCACTCTTTTGGACATAGGGATATCTGTAAGGCCTGATGTTTGGAGGAACACTTCCTGTAATCAAATTAATAGCATGATCATGATCATGAATAGGTGGGAGGCCTTTGGGAGTCTCAAATAACTTGGAATGATTGTCCAAGAATTTTTGGAGATTTGGAGAAATGGATGATTTCGATGTGGAGACATCTAGTGAACATAATTGTGCAATTATGCTTCGTTGTTTTTTTATTTAGAATCTTTGTCATTCCGTTAGAGCTGATTATCTTTCCCGGTTTCCCTGCAATACCCCTTAATTCAATTTCCTTTCCTTCTGAAGAGAATTTCATGAAAAGTTCTTGAAAATTAAAAGCTATTGTACCCAATGATTGTAGCCATTGGATTCCTAGTACAACATCAACACCCCCCATTGGAATGGAAAGCATTGGGCTATTCAATACATATTCTCCCATGGATATCTTGATATTATGGTGCTTTCCTAAGCAATTTGGTTCCTCCACTTGCAACCATCACTTGACACTTTGGTATTGGATATAGGAAGGAATTCAATTCCTTAGGTATCTTACAATGAATAAAATTATGGGTACTTCCTGAATCAATCAACACTATTACCTTTTTCTTCTTGATATGCCCTTCTATCTTAATAGTTTGAGGAGTGGTAATTCCAACCAATGCATTACAAGATATGGTCGGATTCATTTCTTCTTTTTCTAGGGATTTTTCCTGGTGTATATCCTCTTCTTTTGACATTTCTGGTTCCTTTTCTTCCTCCTCTTCACAATCTATGTAAAATAATTTCTTCTCGAAACACTTATGACCTTTAGTGTATTTTCTATCACACCTGTAACAAAGCCCTTTTGCTCCTTTTTCTTCCAATTGTTGTGTTGTCAACCTTCTAGGTTGTGGATGGCTAGGGGCAACAACACTTCCATCTTTATGATTGTGAGTGATAGGCTTCCTTGTTGCCATAATTTTGCTTTCCATTCTTTTTCCAACCTGAATGCCATCTCCAATGAATTGAGTTCCCAAAGGCGAACCTCATGTTGGATGTTATCTCTTAAATTCCCTATGAACACATCAATCCTATGCTCCTCTGGAATATCTTTTACCCTTATATTCAATTTTTGGAAGTCCTCAATGTGCTCCATCATTGAACCCTTTTGTTTGAGATTTATCAATTGGCTAAAAAAAGTGTTTCTTTTTGTATCCTCATAATGTGCTATCATTTGATCTGTAAAAATAGCCCAAGTGACAATTTTTTTATGAGAGCAAATCCATCAATACCATACAAACTGATTTGATTCGAAATATAAAGTTGCAATGTGTACCTTTTGTGTGTTTTGCACATTATGGAGATCGAAAAATTGCTCCATCTGTAGTATCCATGTTTCAAGATCCTTGCCATCAGACTTCCTCATATCGATCTTTGGAACATGGTGGTTATTTGATCCAACGTTAGAGTCTATGAAATCATGATTAACATTTATTTTTTTCTCATCATGAGTTTCCTTTACTACCCTTTCGCCATTAGTAAGCATTTCTTATAGAAACGTTGTCAAATCTGTCTTCAAATATCCCATGCCTTTTTTTAAATCATCCATCTTAGCTTCAACACTGTCCATCTTAGCTTCCATGTCATTCATATTAGCTTCTATTCCTTTCTTTAAACCATCCATCTTAGCTTCTGTAACTTTTTGTGCGAGTCAAATTTGTTGCACTTGGTCTCGTAATTTTGATATATCATGTTACATTTCTTCCTCTTCTTCATGAGTCATGCTAGAGCTTCAGGTTGCTTACTAGGTGTTTCCATTTTCTTTCTTCAGGGCATGAATTATCAATAATAATGCTTCACTATGCCCTTTGAATTCCTTCAAACTAATTTTTCAAATGATGCTTACGCAAAAAATAAAAAAAAACTACACAACGTTTTTCACTTTGTAGGAGCTCGATACGGAATCTGATGTATTTCTGTAATTTTGGATCTCCAAGGTATAAAATTTCTTCCTTCGATAACCCTCTAAGTAATCTTTTCTAACCCCGCAAGTCTGATCAAGACTGAATTCTCCAATGAAGAGTTATGCCAAATCTCCCATGATGACCTGAGTATAGATTGGTTTAGTAGAGTGAACTTGTATGATGTGTCGCGGGTCACTGTTTAAACCTTAGGTTCTAAAAATGATACCCAAAAAACTACAGTCCGTCCTCTTTCTGTAAATTTTTACGAAAATTAAATCTGATGCTTAGAGTGAAAGTTATGACGATTTTTCCAAGGTCACCTATTTGGAATGTAATTCGAGGGTCTGCAAAAACCCTAAATTCCTCAGATTACATATCCAAAAATATAGTGAGACAAGATTTGAAGTTTGGGCCCGAGGTTTAGATCGATTCCGTCTCAAATGGTTTTTTTTTTTTAGCTTCTGAAACTTTTTAGCGAAAAAGTTATAGCGAAAATGCCACGATGACTTGTTTGGAGAAGCAAAACCCTAAAATCCAAAGCTCTAATACCAAATGTTATGAAACCAACTCACAAAGAGATAGAAAAGATAGATCAACGCCTTAGAAATAAGCCTCTTCGAGGGGGAAGCCTCCTTTACATTACACAAATGAAAAATTCTTAGATGATTCAAATGACAAAACCTCCTTTCTATATATAGGAGTCTAAGGGGTCACAATATAACCAAAGCTGACCTAACAATAATAATATAAAGGCACAAAAATAACAATAGTGGGATTTTATGGGGAACAATAATAACAATATGGGAGCAATAGGGGCACAAAAATAACAATAAGGAATACAACAACAATAGTAATGAGGAAATCACTAGTATTATAGGGACCTAACACAATCTACCCAAACGCATTGCCCATAAATTGTTGTTGTTGTTGTTGGAGGCAAACTGTGAAATGAACACTCAAAGCTACTCCAAAATTTTTGAAAAATTAGAGGGAGGCTCCTCAAACTCCAACCAATAAAAACCATAAATATTTTAAGCTAATTCCAGTTGATCGAGAATGACCAAAACAATGCGAAAATCCTTGCTAAACCAACAATTCACCATACTTTAAGAATGATGATTTTGGGCTTGAATATCGCCCAATTGTTTTTGTAAAATGAACTCGAGTCTCCTCTCACCAAACCCAAAAAAACCAGAAAAATCTCAAGCTAAATCCACTGGTCATTGAAACCCCAAAATTAGCATGCAACCCTTCACAATCTACTAGTGAGCTACATAAATCAAACTGCTACAAGAATGCACAATTTTCCCAAGGGGAAACTCCTCCAAATCCCAACAAAATTCCTTCCTCAAACATTCATCCAAAATAAGCTTCAATACTCGAAAAAACACTACTGCTCAACCCCTGCAAAATAGCTGGAAATCCAACCCACAAGAGTTGATCCTCCAATGAGCAGCTCGAACAACCTCTATGCCCAAGGAGTGGAAAACTGAGTGAATACTTGTAATAAAGCTCTGTGGAATCCTAAATTGGACTCCCCAAATTACCTCAGTTGCGAGACACTCAAAGTTCTCCAAAATGAGGGTGGAATTTTGCTTGGAAATTCCTTGTGCTAAACAACATTAGTTGACTTGGCTAAGTAGCTCAAGAAAACTCTCCAATTCTGAAATGAAATGCCAAATAAAATGATCAAAATGAGGCTCTAGCCTTCCTTTTATTATTTCTTTCCCTTCCTCACACCATGGGTTGATTTCTCTTACACTATGCTTTGATATTATGGTTTGATTCTTCCCATGGTTCGATTTCCATTTTGGTAACCTCCACAACTTATCTTCACTTTAATTTTTCTTTTATCCTAAGTTTGGCCTTCTTTTCTCTCCAAAAATTATATTGAGCCATCATAACCAATTTTCTTAAGTTTGTTTGCCAAAAATATTTATTATCGCCAAAATTGTAAAATTGAGAATTACCCTCAATAAAATTATTAATAATTGGGGACATGATAGTTCTCCACGCCAAAAATTGCTTGTCCTCAAGCAATTCTTGAATAAGTGCCCTGTTTGATTGTTGATTACCACTGTAACCATGAATAATACCAAGGCCCCAAATGTGCCACTAAGTCATCCCCAATCTCAACACTGTCCTGACATGAAGGAATCCCTTGATACCAAGATCCCCAGCAATCTTTATCAATGTGAAGCACACATTACTCCCTTAGTTGTCCAACTAGATACATGTACCAAAATCCCTCTGCATGCTATCAATAAGTAGAGCATCATGATAATGTAGGACTCTGTCCAACTCCACATGAAGTTGCCCTATCAAGTAGTCCACCTCATGCACTCCAAGAGTAAACTCCTAATGACACAACACAATCCCTGTGGGGATGAAGTCATTCCTGTATGAACTTCCCCTAGTATCCTCTCGCCAAATAACCTACCATGCCGAGGAAGTCTCCCATGCTATTAGCAAGTTGGTAAAGCCCCAAGGAATATTTGAGTGATCTCCTCCTATAGTATTCAACTCTTCCCTAAAGGTTGTTGAACGTTTAAGTACTATGATGTTAGGGTCCCACACCCATCACATAAAGAAAATGTCTTGCTAACCCTGCAACACTTTGGTCATGACTAATTGCCTACTATGCTCATACCAAAACTTCCTCTCCTATAACTCTCGGCCATACTATATGTGATGATTGAGGCTAAGCTCAACCTACTAAGGTGACTTAACAATGCTTGCGCCTATCAATCCATGGCTGGACTCAATCTTGAATAACCACCTACCTCACCATATGATGAAGACCTTAGTGGTCCCCTATGTGTTAACCTGATAATGAACCAGATCACCTACTATATGGATTGTACTCACTAAGTAATGGAGTGTCCCACCAATCAACTAGATCTCTGGATCCCATAACCATACTGGAAGTTCACAACTCCCAATCCTCACTGCCTACTACTGTGACATGCTGTTAGCTGCTGGGACCCCTCTGTGCCTCGTCTCTGACCATTATATGTATCCAATGGATGGACACCCAAAAAAAGAATTGGTCCCACTTATGACAAACTATTTTTCTCCTGCCAAACCACACAATGAAATCTGTTATCCCAACTCTTGATGATGTACCTGGTTACTACCTGGAGCCTAGGTATCCTCCTACTAATGAGGACTATCATCCCTTGTACCTCATGCTCACATTAAACCTCGGGTTGTCCCACGTAAAGTGCACCTTGCAAATCACTCACGATCACCTCCCTAAGTGTGAACTTAGGGGTGGAGCATACACTACCTCTATGACAAACCATGTACTTGCAAAGCTTCTACCTTTCAGCTCATGCCCTAATTAAATGCCACCATTGAGAAGTCTCTCTCTGGATACTTTGTGTCCCAACTAACTGTCTCAAGTGAGCCTCTCATGTCCTGATGCTCATGACGAAGGCATCGAGGGAAAACAACCAACTCCGTTGTGCCTAAAAACAATGTGGTAGTGATACAGGTGCACAAGTTCCCCTGGATATCCTCTAATGATTCTCATTAGTGTCCCCATCGATCTTGAGTGAGATACACCAAATGGTATTCCTGTTGTCCGTATTAGGCGATCTCTTTGGTATGCACATCCCTTCCCTTATCAAAAAATGGTGTCTCAAAGGAATCGATGGAGCATCTGTCTCTATCACCAATGGGATCAGGATCAAGGTCGCTGAATATTGTCAATTTCTCGTCGGAAGGAGTCATCCCTACTTCCAACCCTCTACCAATTGGAAATGACCTATTCCCCCTTCCCCTTTAGTTTCTATTATCTCCCTTCCTATTGAGCTCTCTCCTTCAACTCCTCTATCCTTAGCATATTATGAGTCCTTGTTGGATTCCTATTTTCAATTTTCTTCATCTCTTAGATCAATTGATTTTTTCGGTAGCTTCCTCTCACTAGATATGTTAAGCGAGGATGGTATCCCCTCATAATTGAATTCTCCATTAACTTTGCCAATTAAATATTTTCCTAAACACATTAATAAAATGCAAATATTTTCCTAGAAAGATGGAAGCATTTGATAAGACCATGTGTAAATAATTCCATGTAGAAGCAATGGTCATGTTATCCCAGGAAGGATTTCTCGAGAAAATGTAGGTGTCAACATTTAAAAAGGGCTGAGGTCTGAGAACTAATGGAGTCCAAAAGACAAAATGTTTCAAGAGATTTGTTAGAAATAATTTCATCCCACTGCGGGGCTTCGCGTAAGGTAAAACACTTGAGAAGTGAACAGGTCGGGGTGATATTGACGTAAAAATTTTCTAGAAAATATCCATAATCTGTCAAGAAAATGTTCGTCCGGCCATGGGATGATTAAGAAGTGAACGTGGAAGGGTCAACTTGAGAAACGAGAACTAGGACAGGGACAAATATTATTAATTAATGAACAAGATTCTATCGCACCTTAGGATTTTTCCAAAAGCATTCCAATAAAAGAGAGTGCAGTCTAAGATATTCATGTCTTGAGAGATGGGAAAAGGAATTGTTAATTGATGACAGACTTAAAAACTTATGCAATTTTTTTTTTTGAAGATTTTATAAGTGATTTGTCTATGATATATCTACAAGGTGGAAATCCATTGCAATTTTACAAAGAGAAAAGTATATATATATATATAGATATATATGAAAACTTAAAAGGGGTCCCCATTTTTTATGGGTTGAAGTACAAAATGGGGGGTTGTTGTTTTACTACAGCACAACCCTAAACTAAAGTATCAATCTCTTAATCTATCTATGTATTGTGCTTACCCAATGAGGACCACCACTACGATACCAACAAAATATGTATTTAATAAATATACTACTACTACGTGTATGTTGTTATCTAAACTAGTATATATATTGGTATATATACTAGCATAATATGTTGCTATATATAATATATGATATTTATATAATATTATTTTGGTGTATATATACTTGTACATATATTGGTATATATATGCTCACATTTCTACAAACATAATATCAATATATCTATGGGTATATGTATATACACATATACCTAGATTTGGCTATTTACCAAAGATTGCATGAGGACTTGCAAAGTCTCAAGTACGGGGGAGACATTGGGCTTTCATTTTGAGGTCTTTACTACTAAAAAAAGTGTGAGTTTTTCCTTTTCTATTCCCTCTTGTAGCCGATTATCATTCCAATTTTGTCACAATTACTTGCATTATGGTCATCACATGTTGATGAGGTGTGATGTTGTTAAATTCAATGCTCTTTCCTTATTTTTAACGAGTTATGTGAGATAGAGCTTGCCTTTTCTAATATTAGTATCAAATCTTGTAACCCTAGTAACGATCTAGTAACCAAAATCATTAGTTGTCATATCTATGCACCCCAGGGTGAAATATGTCACATGGTTTTCATTGTTATGTGGCTTCAGATAAATCAATGTTCGTTGGATTGCTCCTATTTTACACAAGGAAGGCACCAACTCACAATTGAGGCTCTAGTCAAACACATGGTGGTAATGCATACAACAAAACAACAATTGAATAATTAAGCAATTTCGAGGTTTTGGAAAATGGCATGGATATTTTCATGCATGCCATGTCATGAAAATATCCTATGCCAAAATACAAGCAATTACCAATGTTAGCAAGAGCTATATTTGTCAATGGCATTCTGCCCTACTCTATTTTTGGGATGCAAACAATTAACAAGTATGTGTGTCCTCAAGAGCTATTCATCGTTCAATACACCCTCCCTATATTATATAACATCTGTAATAAGTAAAGGTCAAAGGTTGATTTTGTAATATTAAAGGATTGGTCAAGAAAGTAGTTAATTTGTGTATTACAAAATTGTTCAAATGGTTCAATATGAAGGCCATATGTTGGTGTATATTGCAGTTTGATGACAAGGCATATGTGCATCCATGTTAAGTCTATGCAGATTGTCTTTATGATTTTATTGCGAACTTGTGTATTCCTCTTTTAATGTAAGTGATGCTATTCTGAGTTTTATTTCATAGCAAATTACCTATACTATAGTTTTGTTTGGAATTGCAGGTCAATAGGTAGCCCCCCTACCCGATTTGCATTGCAAATTCATTGATTTTTTAGTTAGATTAGGTATTTAGATAAATTTGTATTTTTATTTATGTTATGTAGATTAATATTTTAATTCTATGTAATTTTAGTTCTTGAACTTTCACATGTTCTTCATTGCAAAAGTGTGGATTCCCTATAGAGGTTAGGCATTGAAGGTTGAAGAATGAAAGTGTTTTTTAAGGAATTGAAAAACTATTTGATGCCTATACAAAACAAAGTATTGTGATCAAAGCTCATAAAATTCTTTTGTAAACATAATCCCAATAATCATGCAAACTTGTAGTATTTTACTTTCTTCCTAATTAAATTTTATCTTTTAAGTGTAAAGTGTGGATTCCCCCTATAAAAGTTAGGCATTAAAGTTTGAAGAACGAAAGTGCTTCTTAAGGAATAATAGAATCATTTAATGCCTCAATGCCAAACAAAGTGCTACTGAAAACATAAACTCAATGATCCAACAAAACTCTCTAGACCTTTAATTTTTAGTGTGATATAATTTTATTGCCAGTTCATGCCTTAGAGCATTAGATTGTAAGAGTTCTTTCCTAGCTTGGGAATCATTTATGTACTAGTTCCACACATACAATGTTGGTGTTTATAAGTTTATGCCCATAGATTGACAATTGAATATAATGGAATTTAAGTAACTAAATTTCTTGACAATAACCTTTTCAAACTAAAGGAGGTTGTATACAATTAGTTTTGAGCAACCTCCTAAAATCAAAATAGGTTACTATAATGTAAGGTTCCTCAAATTTAATGTGGATAAAATCATGAAAATTTAGGAACCCTCTACAAATTTAAGAATAAGAGGTGGCACAAAATATATTTTATATATCCTTCTCAAAAGTCAATTTCGAACAACCTCCTCAAACAAATTTTATGTGGATAAACTTTTGAAAATCTAGGAATCCCTTCAAATTTAAGGATAAAATCTTAATAGGAGGCATGCCTATGACAACAAATAGTTTTTAATTGAAAAAAAAGGTACAAAAGGACTCATTCTTCCTAGCCATTTAAAAAAATCTCAACAACTTTAAGTAATCTTCTCAAATTTAAGATAGTATACCTACTATATATTATTAGATATATTATCATAATATAATAATTATTCTATTGCTAATTATTATTACATATTAACCAAAGTGACCATTGGTTAAGAACATGTATCTCTTCCTAAGAAGTAAAAGGTTTAAATCTAAAGAGATTTTTCCACAAAGCTATGAAAGATGTATAATATTTTTTTTTAAATTAAATAGACTTATATTCTTAAACTTGAATGTATAATGTTTACATATTTAAAATAATGAATAATATGTGTATATATTTAAAAATTAATGTTTTTAATGGATTTGTTAGAAAAATTAGAAAATAGTTGATATATTCTCCATGATAAAATAGTTTCAATATTCACTAGTATAGATTCATTTTAACTTTGGATCTGTCAACTTTCGAGAGAATTACATCCTTTATGTGGAAATTTCTTTTAGAGTGCAATATAAATTTTTTCATTCTTTAAATTGCATTTTTAATTTATAAATGGATTTAACAACTTGAAAATCTCTTTGAACACTTTATGAAAACTATACAACTTGAACTTACAATTCCAATAAATCTTTACTAGATTTCAAATGACCCAAAAAGATATGCCAAAAGAACCAAAATGTATAATAGTAAGATTAATTAAAATGTTATAACCATTTTTTTATTGAAATATTTTATTTATAACCCATTTTTGATTTATTATTATTATATTTTAAATGCCACATATTAATTTTATATTAAACACTTAACGTCTTTTTTATTATTCTTATAAGAAATAATTGATTTTTTTTACTTTCAACTATTTATTCTTTTTGAAGTTAAATAGTTTACCTAAATCCTGTATTGTGAAATATTTTTACCACATCTTCTACGTTGTCATGTCAATAATAAATCGATGTGAGAGTATGATTATTGATACTTTAC
Organism: Pinus taeda; assembly: GCA_000404065.3. NCBI lineage: Eukaryota > Viridiplantae > Streptophyta > Pinopsida > Pinales > Pinaceae > Pinus > Pinus taeda. The sequence continues at coordinate 11,600 of APFE031496383.1, forward strand.
CAGCGTAGATCCATCTTAAGTCTGAATCTACCAAGTGTCGAGGGAGATCAAATCTCTTTTGGCTTTAAGAGAGGTTTGCATATTAAGATGGATCTAGGCTCGTTTAATTTCCTCCTCTAAATAGGCTATATTCCACATGCATACTATGACTTAATACCATGGACCATTTTTATTTTTATTTTATTTTTATAAGGTTATTTCTATTTCTATTTTATTTTGACCCAATTAAAATGTTTACATTACATTATATTAATCTTTTTATTTAATTTTATTTTACTTTTATATAATTTGGACTTAGTCAAAATGTTAAAATTACAACATCTCTTTCATATTGGGCTAAATAGCTTGGCCCAATAATGTTTTAATTAAATCTAACTAAAATAATTATTCACTTTTGTTTTTAAATATAGTGGACATTATTATTTTATTTTAAAATATTTTTATTTTAGTTTTATTTTATCACTTTTTAAATTAATATAAAATTGTTCTATTTCACATTAACATTAAAATATTTTATGAGAATAAGAATGAGAGTTTTTACTACATCTTCGAGTTGTAATAATTCTTTTAATTAAAACTAACTTGCTAATTAAATAACATATTCATTTTTGTTTATTTAAAAAATATTTTATCTTTGTTTAAAAATAGCCAACTCCAACTTAAAAAATTGAACCATTACACATTTACCTCAAAATACAGGAACCACAATAAATTTTAAAAAATTGAAAAAAAATATTTAATTATATATATTATATATATATTTATATATATATATATATATATATAAATTTATATAATTATTAACAAAATAGTATATTAAATAATATTAACAACAACAAATATTAAATAACAATTAAAGTTATAAATAATACTAACTTTTCTCTTAAATCTAAACCAATCATTTTAATAAATTTTAAATAAAAAATTTCAACAATTAAAAATAAATTGACTTAGAACGAGTGTCCGGAGCCAACCACTGAATGGAGGATGATATTTTTCATCCACCCAAAATTATAATGCGTGAACCATTTCGCTTTGTTTCTGTGGACAGGCTATGACCTGCGGGGACTGTGTAGATTAGTACGTTGAATTGAATTCCATATCTCCATTCTCGAGCTCCCCACTAGACGACGTGGAGACAACGACAGATTGTTGACCCACGTATCACATTTATATACGATAAGATTGCAAAAGATTGCAAAAGTTTTTCGATCATGATGGCCAGGTAATTCCTATTTCCAACCCCATAGAAAAGTAAATGCTGTCTGACATGCAAGGTAAATAGTTTTAGCCCTCTCTCCAGGCTGCTATTTGTCATTCAGAGGGCTAAAGTTATTTGCCTTGCATGTGAGGGCGCATTTACTTCTCTATGGGATTGGAAATAAGAGTTTCCAGAGCTAGCCAGCCTGCCATAAGACATTAAATGCCCCTATGATATCTGGTTCACATGCATACGGCTGGTTCACATCATGTGGATTCATCGGCTATGACCCACACGACAACATTCACTACGGACGACCGACAATTGATGGGCATCCCGTTACGGATAAGCGGTTTTTAATGCATCCAAAGCCGAACGCGATGAATTTCCAGCCACCTCCAGTGTCACCGCCACCACCATACCGTAGGGATATGCGAGGGTATACTATACGGCCATAAGTTGACTTTTAAGTTTGAATTTCACAACCCCGCTCGAACTTTGAATTTTGAATTTATATTTACGGTTCAATCAATGTTTTTTCCTCATACATCGCGGAAATGAGGTGAGCGGCACCCACGGTGTTTAATTCACCGCTGAAGCAACAAGGTTGAAGATATGCGTTCAGTTTAGAGTTACTGCAATTGGGTTCTTCGGCGGATTCAATATTTAAGATCTGCAAGAATCCCAACCCAGCGCAGAGCGGAGAGAATACATAAAACCTCCTCGCAGGGATAACCTGAAACCCCCTCGGAGGGATAACCCTTCCCTTGGCGAACAGGTAGTCGTGCGTAGTTGGAAGCATTTTCTGTTTAGATTTTGACATATTTCTAGTCAAATAGTGCAGATTTCTGGAATTGTTCATGAAATTTTCACCTCTCAGTGAAAAAAACATCAAAATTACCAATACTTTTGGTGACCTGCAACTCAGAAAATAGGAGAAAGCTGAGAGAGTTAGACCTGTAAAAAAAAAACAGATCTGAATTGTTGGACATACAAACTTATCATAACATTTCTGTTCGGTATAAGTGAAGAGCTATACAAGACCTGCAATGGAGGTGGATCTTTGATTTTTTGAATGAGATTGCTTTTAAATGTTTGAAAGGTGTGTTATTGCTTTTAAATTTTATGTGAAAGTCTTTGCTGAGTTCACCTGGAATGAATGTGTGCAATGGACTCGTGCTTTTCAAAGATGCTCTGCCCTCGTTTTCCTCAGTGAATTCGCACTTTCCTTGGAAAGATGCTCGGCCCTAGTTTTCCCCAGTGAATTCGCAAGTTCCTACTTTCCTTGTAAACGCTTTTATTTGTTTCCTTCCTCACTGTTTTCTGAGATAGTTTAAATTATTTTTGTATGATAGCAGGCTCGGAGTGAGCTAGATAACGCTGTAAATAATTACTTCAAAATTTTCATTTTTAACTTTACTGGGTAGTTTTGATTTTAAAAACAAGATGTAATAACCGAACAATATGTAATCGGCTATTAGTTTTCATTTTAAAAACAATACGTAATCTCATTTTCGTTTTTCATTCATCTTTTGTATCTTTCTCATTATAATTCTTCGGGCAGATAGATGGCCCTAAAATTCGGGTGAACAATGTTTGTAGATGGCCCTAAAATTCGGGTGAGCAATGTTTGTAGAGGTTTCCAATAGCGCCGTTCAACTGCAAAATTGGAGCCAAGGAGCCAAAGAGTTGGCAAGATGTTCGAACGCGACTTTGAGTTTGTGTAAAAATTAAGAGTTAATATGATGGGGTATGTGTTGTATATATGTTCGCGAAAATAGAAACTCTTTCATGCATGCAGTAGGCATTATCTATTTATGTAAATTATTCATGTAAATTATATATATTGTATTCAGGTATATTATATATATATATTTTTTGAAATGGTCGGTTGCTATATATTATATTGAAAAAAAGGGATTTCAAATCTACTGATACATAGATTGTGCAGGCTGATAGAGAGCAAAGGGTTTACAAAAAGTGGCTACCCCTTTGTTTCTTAGCTTGCTTTGATTGTTACTTCTAAAAACAAAACTACTATAGATTCTTACAAAGGAGGACAACAAAAAGATGCATTTGAAATACATTTAGTCAATCATGATATGATGGATGTAAGAAAATAAGTTAACAATCCATGAATTAAAGGCATCTAGTAAGAGTGAAAGCCTTTCAAGTAATATGGTTTTCCTTGAATAACAATAGTAATGATGTTTCCATTCCCAAATAGTAGTTAACTATGATTTTCCTCATCACTCATTTGATAGCTAAATTATGATAAATTTTTTGTTGTGTTAACATAATTATTTAACTATTAAATTATAAAAATGAAAATTATTATTTTAGTAAATATAAATTAATATTGAAATATAAAAATTAAAAAACACATTTTATTAAATATAAATTAAAATTTAGTATATTTAATAAAGTGAAAATTTCATTTTTACAAACTACTCCTAATGAGGTTATTTCTTCAATGAAAAGGAAACAAAACATACATATTTAACTACATGGTTTTTCTATTATTAATTTAATGGAATCGTTACATGTAAATCATAATAAGTTTAGATAACATATAGAATTTATTCAAAATTAAATGAAATTAAAATTTATGATATATAAATAATATTAACTTTATATTATTGGAATTTATTAAGATTAAAAATATGTGCTTTTTAAATAATATATTTTATGAAGGTAAAAAATAAGTGTTTTTTAAATGATATATTTTATTAAGGTTGAAAATAAATTTTTTTTAAATGATATATTTGAAATTGTGATAGTAAATTTTGAAATTGTAAAAGTAAATTATATATTTTAAGGAAAAAATTAATAATATTATTTTTAATATAAAAATTATAGACGTGTATGTGTGGGGAGAGGATTTAATAATTTAATTAAATTTTATGTTTTGTATGTTTTGGTATAGATTGAAAACTTTTACGAGGCAAAAAACTCCACATCTGGAGGACTTATATATGAGGCAAAAAAGCTATTTGTGGACTGGATAAATAGACAGGCTGGAATTTCAGCTCCATATTTTTTTTAGATTGAAAGTGAAATCAGGAGATGAGAATGGTTCAACTCTCATCACATTTACAGAGAGTTGAACACTCTAGTTGATCGGTAGTTCATGATTTTTAGGTAGTTTTGGAAATCCACTAGTACTTTGAGGGATAGGCTTTGGAGGTAGTAGCATTAGAAATATGATGATATTATGAGTTAAAATGATGATGGAGAATTGAGGACCTTTATGTTTTGTGTAGATTAATTTTTCTTGATCTTTTGAAGCTTTATGCAAATATACTTTGCATGATGTATATTTCGATATGAAATATAACACACACACACATATATAGAGAGAGAGAGTTGCTTTTTAATTTAATATGATAAATTACAATTGGTCATCATTGTAAAGATTAGAGTCAAAAATTTGTCCACCATAAATTTTTAATAGAGAAGGTGTCTTTTGACAAAGGTGAAATTGCTCGGGGACTTTCAAAAGTACCCCCACACTAACTATCATGCACCTCCTCTTTGTAGGTGGCATTCTCATATTTTACAATGGGTCTCTATGGGAGATAAACATACTATTGAAGACTCTCTCCTTATATGGAAAAGCCATAGGCATGTCTATAAAAAACCTCAACTCTCTAATATCCTACCACCATTTGGACAATTAAGAGATTTTCCATTTCACCTAGATCCTCCCTTTTGAATCTAAATCTCAAGTGAATTTTTAATGAATAACTTATCCTCTTCGTTGTCAGATGATGGACTGCCATCCGGTGTGTCCTGCGAGTGATCGACAATGGGTGCATCCGTAGATGAAGATACACATGTGAAATCATGGATGGCAGGTTCACCAAATACGTCAGGAAAGAACGGAGAAGGCTCGGACATAAGGGAGTCATTCTTCACCAAGTGTTGATGCTCAAGCTCCTAGTCATACTCTTCATGAATGACATCGCATGTTGGTTGCGCAACACCAACTCCATCGATGGCTTGATCCTCATTCAAAACAAGTGTAGAGCCCAGAATGGAAGAATATAAGATAGTATCATTTGAAGGATCATCTGAGTACGAAGACTAAGGTTGTGGTACAAAGTGCATATGACAACTCGATGGGATCACAACCAAATCTGTGCGAAAATTAAGCGGAGTGATGTTGGGAAGTTGTGATAGCTGAATAGATGTGTAAGCATGATCTCCCGCATCACTTTGCAGTGGTGGAGTTGCTTGATGAGGGGACAACAAACAATCAATTGTGATAGTGACCGTGTCCATTTGTGATTGTGTAGCTCCATCACTGAAGAATGTTGAGCGAGGCTTGAGTTCAAACTTCTTCTTGGGATGGGAAAATTTCTTAAGGAAATACTTGAATCTATCCCAAATATAGAAAAAATTCATCTAGCTCTCTGGAGCTTGAAATTGTAAATCATGGAAGCACTGTCAAAAGTCCATAGGCGATTCATGTGGAGCCTGTCATTGTTGTAACAGTTTTTGGTCAAGATTTTATGGATCAAAATGATAGAAAGTGTCTTCAATGAGATCACATAAGTGCTCAAGTGAGTGCACATTGGCAGCCAATAGGTTGCACAACTACCGATGTGGAGATTCACGAAGTGTGTATGCAAGTAGAAGACTAGCATGTTCATCAAAACATCCATCTTCCTCATGAAGCATGGCAAGGAAGTCATGTAAGAACTCAGGCCAGGACACTTCACCTTCACCATCATACTTATATGTGGATAAGAGATTGAAAAACTCCCTTGTGATGGTAATAGATTCGGCACGCAAAAAACATCATGGAGGGAGGAGAGTGCAAGACTCCATGATAGATGTGACAGAGACAAGTAAGATGTCCCTGTTGGTAGCAAGGGTGTGACTTATGCGGTAAGTCAAGGAAGGTGCATGAGAGGTTCTAACACATGGAGGGTGAGGTGAGCGTGTCCCTTGGAAACCTGTGATAGCATAGAGTTAAGAAGGGAACACACGAGCAAAGATGCATCACAACATGGAAGGCAAGTTAGCTAGCAATCAAAAGTGATGGTTAAACCAACAACACATTTCAGAAAGATTCATACATACATATGCAGAAATAGCTACACATACATGCGTAACCAAACGAATACATATATCATTTAGAGTACTCAAGATAGCTAAAATACAATACAACATATGCATGAAATGTGTTTCCTTTGTTATATTAAGAAGTGTAAGTTCCAGTCATACAATACATCAATGTCCAACCACTAGTTTTCACAGCGGAACCTTACAGCCACAACCGTATGCTCCTTCAAAGAGATATACTAGCTCTGCGCAGTGGAGAAGCCAACACTCGTTACAATACTATTAAAGATTTCTCTAAGATATTCCTAGCGGACGCTGGGCTGACCAAAAGCCTCTACAATGAGTTATGAGGTACTATTTATAGCAAAGGGTTGGGTGACTCTTGACATTCCCCTTTGAGACAGTTCATTTAGTGAGAGATGTTGCATTATGCTACTAAGAGATGTTGCTAACATAGCATTTAATAGGATTATACTAAAAACAAAGATCTAATTAAAAAATAATAATAAATCACAAGTTTGTTTATGATAATGTGGGTATGATTAGTTTGCTAAGCCATGATTTTGGAAGAGATGATAAGAGTTGTTGGAAAGTAAAATGGAAAGCTATTGAGTATAAAGGAATGAAACATACCCCTTTACTCTCACTATACACACACAAATAAGTTTTTGAACACTGTCGTATTTTTGAGTATATGTCTTACATTTGGATTGTGGGCTTTAATTCTTTTAAGATTTATTTAGAACTTATGCATTGTGGGACAAGGAATATTCAAAGATAAAAAAGCTAATGATACTACAATAGTGATAAATATTACATACATAAAGAAAGACAATAAAAATGTTGAATTCTTTCTATCATTAACAATTTTTTAATTATTTTCCATATTCATATGATTAGAGATTAATTAAATAAAAATTCAAAAAATATGTATTTTTTAATCTTACTGGTCATTTTATTTATTAAGACTAAAAGTAGAAAAATAACATAAAAAAACGAAATAATACAATATTATAATTTATAATTTAATAAAAATGAAAGAAATTTAAAAATATATTATTTATGGAATATTAAAAAAAAGTATTCTAAGAAATTTAAAAATATATATATTATTTATTTAAACATCTAAGCATATTTAAACTATTTAATAAAACAATTATGTTATTAATAATCTCTAAATTGAGTCATTTTTTCTAGCTACATAGTCTGCAAAATTTGGTTTTGCTACTAAACCTTAGCCAATGTGTTTTTCGTGCCTGTCCAACTGCTCTTCCTATAGCTAATGCTAGTGGAGGCAATGGATCTCCTTCGTAGAACAAGATTGTAGCAACATACAATTATTGTGAAAAATGTTTTACAATAATTGTTCTCGACAACCTTTTCCTACTAAACCCATTGTTTCTAGTGAAAACCCTAATGGGAAACACCAAAATTTCTTACAACATGATATAATCATTCTAGAAAAGCTTTTGCTACTAAACTCATTGTTTCCAGTGAAAACCCTAGTGGGAAACAAATTTTTTTATTACAATGGGATACAATCATTCCGAAAAACCTTTTACTGCTAAAACCATTGCTTAGATAAAAAACCCTAATGGGAAACAACAAAATTTGTTGCAATCCAATACCCAATTAGGCAAATGAATGTCATTGTAATGTCTATCTATAGCAATAATAGATCTTATAATCAAAATTCAATATATCCATATCGGAGAATATATCGAATACATGTGGGATCACACCCTAATTAGAAACTTTCCTGGCATCTAGTCTTCAAAGAATGAAATTTCCCACTAGATCTAAGTTAAAATGGGAGCTTGGGGAAAATTAAATGGAATTAGGAGCCAAAGGTTTTTTCACTTTGCTAATATTGAAGATAGAACTTGAGTCTTTTAAAATGGACCATACTTGCTCAACTCGGTTGGGCTATATCTCCACTTCTCAATGGGAGGATTTCTACTTGATAAGGAAAATTTCATAGAAGCTCTAGTCTAGAATATCATGTACTTGTTGTTGTAGGAATTATGCGATGAAGAAATTCTAGCTAATATTGGCAACACCCTTGGTGATTTTGTCAAAGCTTAGGAAGAAGCAAAACATGCTAGGTATATGTTTTATTCCTATATTTGTGTTTACATGAATATCTCTAAGTTTCTCCTAGAATCAACAAATATTTATTACTAGGATGAGCTCTGGAAGAAAACCTTACATTATGAGCATATCCCTCTTTGATGCTAAAGGTTCCACAAATATGACCATCCTTACTATAACTACCCTCTTTTCGTTGTAAATGCTGACCTTGATTCTATCTCTTCTCCTAATAATGATGACTTCGTAAAAACTAGAGGCAAGTGTAAGGACTTGTTGATGCCTTGAAAATCACTGCAACAACATCGGGGAAAACCACCCGGTCCAAACCTTAAAGGTAGCTCCTTTTCTGTTTGGTGTGGTGGCTTCGATTGGAAATAATGGGACCAGTTTCCCAATAATTTGAAGATGGGATGGATAAGTGGTGGATTTCTAATATCTAATGATAATGGATGATGATTTAATCTAGAAAGTAAAATTATAAACAACTAATCTATCCCGAGGAATTTATGCTTTAGTGTAACTTTTGATGATCTTTATCCACAAACAGGCATATAGATGACTCTATTAGTAAATAAAGACATTTATTCATATGATAATTACTTTGTTCAAGTAGTTGAACAAAGTAATGATTAAAACATTATTACACTATTCTTCATATATCATTGACATAAATATGATTGAAAGAATAATACTCCTTAAACATTCAATAGTGATAAGCATAAGGACTTTTGTTAAAACACATATATATATCCAATGATAGCAAGATTAAATAAATGCCGATTCACATTAAAGAATGAAGCAAGAGCATAGATAATAGTACCATATGTTATTTGGATCACTCTCCATATCAATCGCATTCAAATTCATTCTTCTAACTTAGAAACACTTCCACAATAAAGCAATAGTGCACATATCATCAGAGCTTTCTTTGTTAAAATTTAGAATACTGGCCCAGTCTTCATAAAAATATATCAGAAGTACAATAGTGTAACTTACTGATTTGAGTTTATACAAAAACTGAGGACCCTTTCCAAATGCATGAAAGGGTCTATAAATACTATCTAAGCTAACTAATTATGAAATAAAATGCTACTAGGTGGTATAACTAGATCATGAAAATCTCCTCCAAATAGGTCTGTTTGCAGTCGATAGCATAATTCACTGTTTCAGATGATCTTCCTTTGGCTTGAGCTAGTAGATAGCATGCATTGGTTGCAATTCTGGAGGGTGACTCAGACGAGAATGCAGCTGGGCTGAATATGTGGCATCGTGAATTTCAGGAATCATGTAACTGATTGCATCGGTTAAACATTTGAGCGCTGCCCTTTGACTGTATGGCTTAACTAGGAAAAACCAAAAGGTATCCCAAGTTAAACTTTGGATGCCGGCGATTAATCTCCCATTCTTCTCCAATTCTTGATTGCATGTTTGTTCCAATGCTTTGGCTAATGGAAATTTACCTGGAGTGCACTATGAAATCAAGTTAGATAGATGAAGAGTATCATTGATTAACTCAATAAAGTTGTTGGTTGATAATCTGCATCTTGAGGTTTCTCTTTCTGCTTTCATCAATTGTGAATTCCATTCTAGGAAAAGGATTTCTTTATGTGACTCTAGAATTTTAGGCAGATTCGCGGCTTGCCCTTCACTAGTTTCTTGCCAAGCAAGAAAGTTGGTTAAAGTCTCATCGGCCTGTTCCAAATCCTGCCTAGCGTCGACTGATTTGTTAATTATTGATGAAGTAATCTCACAGAGGGGCTCAACCAGGGAAATATTATGACATAGCAATTTTAGCTGTTTAATTAGTGCTTTATTGATCTAGAGAGCTTCAGACCTGAAATCTACTGGTTGAGGAAGACCCTTGAATTTTTCTACCTGTTGCGATAGTTGAGCGATTTGCTCATCTTTTGTCTTACTCATTTGTTCATTCATTGTCTTCATCTTGGCTAATGCTGCGGATAATTCTTTTTGTTTCTGCGCTGTGCTCTGATCTATCCTCTGCTTCTCTTTGATTAATTGTTCATTTAATTGATTGTTTATCTATTTTTGTTCTGCTAGATGCTGTACTAACTGTTCCATTCTTTGTTGTCTCTCGGATACCTGTGACTGTAAGGAAACAATTGTTTGGTCCTTTTCCTTGAGTAAATTGCTTACTTCCGATGCTTTATCCATAGTAGCTGCTGAGTAAGCTCCGGCATACTGAGAAAGTCTTTTGAGGTCTTTGGAAGGATTGAATTCTTCTTTCCATACCACATTAACCATCTCTGTTTGTACAGGTAAAAGGGAAGATTGATCAAGTCTTCTCCTTTTCCTTTGTCTTTTCACTACAGCCCTATGTTTGGGACTGTAAAAGACATCTAATGGTGGTATGTCTTCTATCTGCAAAACAATCTGATCGGATGGATCCTTAGGAATTATTTCTACATCTTCGCTGGTGGGTAGGCCGTTGGTTCCTTCAATTGGAACCTTAGTTGTCGCTGTCTCTTGACCGACTGTTACGTTGGGTGTGCTAAAATCTTATGAACCTTCAGGATTGCTTATAATGGAATCGAATTGTGCCATTCTTTAAGGAGCTTGGGATCAATCTGAGTATCTATATTGATGTGTTCACTGCCCTTGTCCTGTTCTTTTTCCTATTCTTTCTCCTGCTCTTTCTCCTGCTCTCATTCTTTTCCGTTTTTGGGAATCTTTTCTATAGCAGGCGGTTTATCAATAATTTGTTGTTCAGGCTCACTTGACTAGGTTGTTGGGGTAGTAGCTAATAATTCCAGAGGTAGAGTTTGCAACTTTTGTTCTCTGAGCCTATTAAATTCTACCAACCCTTCATCTTTATATCTCATTTTGGCCAATGTTTTTACCTAGAATGATGATTCTGTTGAAGAAAACATATCATCAAATTCATCTTTTTCATGTTCAATCTTTGTAAGTTTGGCTTGTTCAAGAACAGTATATGCAACTTTCCTTGGATCGAATTGCCTGCTAGAAATGGTTGCAAGATTGAACCTGTTTATTTTTTCTGCCTCTTTTTCTACATGCTTGTAATCATGTAGAGTGTAAACACCACATCTCAAAGGAAATGTAGGCCAAGCCTACTTTTTATAATTCCTAAGAGTTTTGGATGTTCTTGCTGTTGTTATTTGGTAGGCCAATTCTCGAGCTAACAGCTTATCAGGTACATACGGAGGAATTACATGGGGTCTTGCAAGGCTACCATAAATCCTTGTATATGTGAACTCGTCTTCCCCGAACCAATTCCCTACAGTAGTCAAGTCAATCTCTACTTCCTCGAAAATCTTTGGGGATGGCTTATCAAAAATGGCATAATAGATAGGTAACATGAAACCATTACAGATTTGGTACAAGTGGTCTTTATAGTGCGCCTTCCATAACATTTGATGATAAATGTGGATTGGCTTATGGTCTTGTGAAGTCCATGTCCACCCGAGTATAAGATATTCAAAGTTAAAGCAAAGAGTATCCATAATATAAGCACTGTAATAAAAGGGGGAATAGTCCTGGTGGTTGTGCATGTATTTGATATAAATTCGAGAATTGCAGTGGCTAATTTATTGGACAATATGTTTTCCCAATCCATCACTTCACTATTAACTTCCACTTCCATTAAAGGAACCATTTCAATAGTGAACTTTGCAGAATCATGCAATCCCTAAATTCTACACATCATTGCCCCGACATAACAGTAAGGAGAAGAAAACGATTATACAGAGTACTTACCTGATGATTCATGTTTGTGCTTTGGGTGATTCTGTCTCCACAGCCTAATTGGGGCCGATTCAGTCTCGTTCACCTCTGCGAACTTTTCAAGAAAGATTTTTTTGTATTTCTTTTTAGGTTCGGGCAAGTGATACATCTTTCTTAAGTCATCAAGCTGAAATGAGCCAAAAATCCTTCCGTCAATTATGCAAAACGTTCTATTTGAAACCAGAATTTCTTCTACCACCCATCTTACTACATCAGTGTATGGAAGAATTTTCTCACGTGCTGCTATCCTGCGCAAATATGAATCAACTAAATCTTTAAGGGAAGCTTTTGATTTACTAGTTGAATCTGTAGTAGCTTCTCCCGATACTTCCTCAAGCTCCTCTGCTTCAATTAAATTGTAGATGCTTTGCCAACTTGTATTTCCAAGGATGAGACATGTAGTGTTTGAGATTAAACCTTTTTTACTTGGTCCTGGATCATTGGTTGACTGCATTATTGCTGTAGGAGACACTACTGCTACGGATTTCTTAGATTTCTTTCCCATTTGTTTCAATTTCATTATTTCGGCGGAATTCTACACAAGGAATGAAACCAACGTGATACAGAGAATAGCTAGTATAAACCAATATGAAATTATGTCAATTGGCGTATAATAAAGGATTATGGTGAAACTGCCGTAGATAGAATCTAAAGGAAAATCTCGCCATAACTGCTTCAGTAATTGGCCGTTTAACTTGTCGATCATGGTAAAGGAGTTCATGAATACCCATTATATCGTTTATATGATGAATGATCCATTCAAGCGTGGCTTAGATTATTTGATGTATAATCAGAGATAAATCGCAATCGATGATTAGTAACGTGAATGGAAAGGCTTTAATAATAGTCCAAAATATCTTCCGATTACCAAAAGGTGATACACTGCATGCAAGCCTTTTAAATATGTTTCGAATCACGCGCCTTGATTTAATGCCTCGCAATCGGGGATGGGTTCAGGTCAGATTACTTATGCCATTAGAAAATTCTCGATCGCTGATGGCGATACGCCTTATCGCATCAGAGGATTTGAATGTGTCATAATTCATGTATTGGGTTGTTAAGGTCGACTGCCAATGGCGATACACTTTATCATATTGGAGAAATGAGGAAGTAATTTCTTTATGCTATGTGTTTTGCCTTTTCCCGATATCTGATAGCGATTTCCTTTTCAGATCGGAGTGAGTCAATGGGTCTTTTATATATGTTTTTCTTATCATTGCGATATGCAATTTCTTTATCGCACTAACAAAGAACTTTTATAATTATTTAAAAGACATACTTTATTTTAATTCAAAAGGTTTATTTTAAAATATATCATTTCCATTGGACCTTTTGATTAGGTTTTTTTAATGATGAGTTAATACCAATTTATTCACACATCTAAGTTTAAAAGAGACCCATTTCATATTATGAGTTTTAAGTAAAAATTTTATGAAATGGGGGGTTTTTGTAGAGCACAACATGACCCTAAAATCCCTCCCTCGCATCCCAACCCTTAAGAAACAAACCTTCCAGTAACAATTGCTTTGACCCACTTTCCTCCTTAGAGTTACCTAATCCTCCCTTGACCTCGTTGTCACCTAAAATAATTATGCATGATTGAAATCTACCTCCTCTATCCTCTTCAGATCTACTCCTCTCTTCCCTTGCTTTCTTGCCTGCCCCTCCCCTTCATCAAATTACTCTAGAATGTGGCCTAGATATATCCTTAGATTTTAATGGTGATATGGATTAAGATTCACTCTAACTTATAGAAATCACTAAAGAATGGGAAGGAAAATACCAAAAAACTCTCCCAAAACATCAAGTCAAAGGTACGAAGCTGAGCATATTTCAAATCTCACCAATCTACCTTAAAATTGGCATCATGGAAATGTAACAAAGGATCATTAGGAGTTTAATCCAAGCCAATCAAGGGCCTTGTTAAACCCCACAAGGAAGGAAAAGGAAAACGGAAGGGAAATAAACAAATCCTATTAGGATTAGGAGATATATTGGTAGACTTAGGATGAATCAAAGCAATTATGGAAGTTTTTGTCACTTGAAACATACCCTCGACATAAAAATTATCTATTGGAATATTAGAACCTCAATTGAAAAATAAATTACAGACCCCTTTAAGAAAATTGGTACTCTAAAAACCCCATAGTCATGATGATTTAGGAAAGCAAAACTTCAAGTGATGTAATTAGAAAACTAACAGGGAAATAAGGAAGAGATTGTAGAGAAATTTTATTGATACTCAGGGACAAATAAGAAACCTTGCCATTATATGGAAGCCTCAGGAAATTATCATCTTAACGTGTTTTCCTCCTTTAAAATTCTCACCTTCCAATTTCAACTCATTGGCTCAACTGAGACCTGCTAGTTGTATAACATTTATGGTCTTCCATCACCCAAGGATAAATCCCCTTTCCCCCATTCCATTTCTAGCACCTATATTTTTCTCTCTCCCTCTCCCTGGATGCTTGATGGAGTTTTAAACCTCATAAAAACACTAGAAGAAAAGGGAGGAGTGATAAAAAGATGATCCAAATTCCATTTAATTTTAGGAAGCAATGGTGTCTTCTCTCCTAGTCAATATCAAAACTATAAATGTCATTTTTACTTGGAATAACAGAAATGGAGGATCACAAAAAGTGGTTTGTAAACTTGATCGTTTGAGTCATGGCTCACACCATTGGCCTATATGTCTAAATATTGACATAATGTCTTGAACTCATAATAGGATTTTTTTCCTAGGGAAGTTTTGGCTACACCATATAGAATTTCAAGTTAACATAATGAAGTGGTGGGAGGAACATATAACACTGTAAGGTACATCAATGTATGACATCCATAAAAACTTAAAACACATTAAACGATAGCTTAAATACTAGAAGAAAATCGAATTGAGTAACATATTGGAGGAAAAGTGCATACTAGAAAAATAGATGGAGGAAATACAACATGAAGCCATCCTATAAGGTCGATTTCAGATGTTAATTAAAGAATAAACCATCACTCTTACTAATATTTAGGAGCTCCAGGAGTAGGATGAACTTATTTGGAAACAAGAAAAAAGATATGATGGCTCAAAGAAGGTGAATTAAACATAACATTTTTCGAAAAATATTTGCTTCAACATCTCCATCACAATCACATTTCCTCCATCAAAAATCCTAAAGGAGTGAAATTGCAAGGACATCAAGATATAACTCAAAATCTAATATGTTATTATCAATATTTCTTTACATAGCCCATTCCTAATAGACAATAGGTGATTCAAAAAATCTCTAGGCACATCCCATCCATGGTAAAACAAGAAAAAAATGGTTCCCTCCTTAGAGAAATATCTTTTGAAGAAGTTCAAGAAACAATTAAAGAAATTCTATGTAATAAATCCCCTACACTAGATGGCTTCATAATATAAATTTTTTAAATATGTTGGTCCGCAATGAGTTTGGATATTTGGTAGGCAATGGAAAAATCCGAAAAAGCATGATCCATCTTAAAGGCACTAGATGGAACTTTTCTCTCACTAGTGCCAAAGAAAGATAAAGTGGAACACCCTAATGGATACATACCCATCACTCTCTACAATGCCATTTATAAAATCATCACTAATATCATAGAAAAATTGCTCAAACCTCTCCTTCCAAATCTCATCTCACTAGAGAAAACAAGCTACATCAAAGGTCACCAAATATTATATGGAATCATGGTTACCCATGAAACCATACTCTTTGAAAAACTAAAGAAAAAAATGGTATGAATCATAAGCTAGACCTTTCAAAAGCTTTTGACAAGCTAAATTGGAAATACCTCTTCAACATTATTAGGGATTTTGGATTTAATCAAGATTAGATAAACTACATTACCAATTTGTTATCATCAATCTTCTTGTCCATTCTATTAAATGCTTGCCCTTCCAATCCATTTAAAAAATCTTGAGGCATTCAACTAAGATAATCACTCTTACCTTTGATCTTCATATTGGTAGTGGAATGGTTGGGGAGAGCTCTCAAAGCAACAACTTCAGAGAATCAAATCAAAAGTTTTTGTTTATTTGGAGTAGATATCCCAATAAATCATCAAAAATCTATTGATGATACCATGTTTATGGGCACTCTCACCATTCTATGTAATTTATGTCTCTAGAGCTAATTTTCAAATTTGATCTTGGAGCTCTGGAATTCCCGTGGAGATTAAGGAACCTTCGGTGCGATCTTCGTCTCATATCACATCTCCACATGGTTGTCAACAATACTGCATAGGAAGAAGAAAGCACCATGGTTTGCTCTTCCTCTGTGGATCAAATTTTACGAGATTAAGAGCTTGAAGGATGCAGATGTCGAAGCTAAGGAGATATTAAGATTCAATTTTGACACCAAAGACTTCAATCTGTATGATCCTCACAGTATTTTCAAGGACCACTATGCGAGAGTGTACTTTCCATGGATCCACGAGACATTTCACTGGCATGAGGAGGACCCTTGGAGGTACTGCTATAATGCCTCCAAAATCCATGATTCAATTGGTATAGAAACAACTTGGAAATCTTCTCTACAGATAATAGCATGACATGAAGCAACAACAAAAATCACAATAGGTAGTAATCAAGTGCAGGACAAGGGAAAGAGGAAGATTTCCGAGAACCCATGGGTAGAGCAAAGATGCAAGATGAGAGAAGATCCTATCACGGAGAAATAAACTTTGGCAGCGAAGGCAAAGAGGGAGCAATCGATAAAGAGAGCAGAGTGAAGGAAGAGATAAAAGCAAATCTTGCGGGTACAAAAATGAGATCACAACAATTTGAACAAGAACCAAAGGAAGGACGAGAGCTAAGGAGGAAAGAACAAGAGAGAATTAGAAGTAAGAAGAAGAAAAAATGTAAGGTGTAATGACAGAGGAAATATCGCCAATATAGATTGGTGAGCTAGAACAACCAGTAGTTGAGGAAGAGAGTGAATAGATGCAAGTTTCCTGACCAATGCTAAACACAAGAACCAATTCTGGCTAGAGATCGATGAGTATGTGGAGCAGCTAATACGAGACGCCATAAGAGAAGACTTGGAGTTGAACACATGCAACATGTAGCAATACGTCGGTGGTCCATTCAAGGTTAACACCATGCTGCACTTACTTCAAAACGAGTTGGATACATGTTCCAAGACCATGTACTCGAATTCCATGGAGGAAAGAGTCATCCTTCAGAAAGACACTATCAAGTAGTTTAGGGACACCATCATGCAGTACCAAGTTTGGCATTGATATGTGACCAAGATACACCAAGTGGAGGTTTCTGAGTTGGTCTTTCCCCAAGCTTCAGAATCATAGCGTTTTGTCTTGTTGGGCTGTCTCTAGCTTACTTTGTCTCATATGGGTACATGTGGAAAATGTAATATTATCTGCAAATATGTTGTAAGTGAAATTCTAAGTGTCATTAGTGGAATGTGAAAGGTCATCATGTTATGTAATGAGTTATTTGTAAAGAAGTTGAAGAATCATGAGGGTAGTCAAAGAGTCACAAAGGGGAATGTCACAGATCACCCCACCCTTTGTTATAAATAGAACCTCATAACTCATATAATAGGATTTTGGGAGCCAAGATTTTGGCTAGGCTTAGGCTTAGAAAAGGCCTGGGAGTATTATGAAGAGCCTTGGCATCTCCACAACGTAGAGCGAGTATACTTCTTTCAAAGAGTAGGTGTTCTTGACTGCAATGTTCCACTATTGGGGCTAGTCATTGTCAATGGTGTATATATGGATGGAAATTTCACTTATAAAAATAATATTAGAGCCAAGACGCTTTCATCCATATGTTGTTATTGTAGTTGAACTATTCTGGTTTCTTTAGCAATGTATGTTGTTTAACTTACACATTTTCTTATGAATTACTTTGTATGCAATTGTACGAAACCTATTGAATGTGTGTTGTTGGATTAACTTGTCACTTTAATTTGTGGACTATTCCACATTTTAGCATGTGATTTCATTCGACTCGTGTGTTCCTTTCAATCTGTGTACTATTATAGGCTTCTAAGGGGTACACTTCCTTTTCCCGTATGTATGTTAGAAACCACGTGCATCGCACTTGACTCTCTACAAGGTCACATACTTGCTCTCACCAAAATTTATCTTACTTATCTCTTCATGCTTCTGCGGTCAAGGTATTACACTACCACCCACTGTTGGGACTCCTACTCCAAATGGTTTGAGTCCTAGTTGGGACTTCTTATTGGGGAGATCCCCTAAATGTTGGAAGGTTCAACACCGTCAACAACTAGAAACTTAACCGTTAACCATAAATTTATAGAAGAAAAACATAAGTGATGTTAATTACAACCAAAGTGAGGTGTATAACTGTTCCATCCAATGAGATATATATTGTCTAAGTGGTTAAAAAACAAAATAAATACAAAAATAGAGTGCAAATATTTGGATCCTATGGTATTATGCTCTTGTTGTTCCGAATATTTTGTTCCTAAATGACTTATGATAGAACATTTATTCTTGTCGATTAAATATCTCCATTATATTCCACAATCCTTAATCCATCTCAAGGCCCTCTTTTGAGAGGCAATCTGTTGTCATATTTCTCTCCCTATAAATATGAGAACATGTAAAAATCAAGAAAGAGTCAACGAGTCACATGTATTCCTATAGAATAGGATGAGAATAATGTTCCCACATACTTGATTTTTGTTAAGCCAATTAATAGTGAGCATAGAGTCCCCAAAAACATGAATCTGAGTGCATAGAGCGAATAACAACATTTTTTTACAAGCCAGGAGCTTCACCTGGTTGTTGGTCCCTTAGACAAAACCAATTTTAACCTGATAAAAGTGAGCCTCTGTGAGAAAGAGGATGAAGCCTCCTCCACTATGTTGTCCATTATTGTTTGAAGCTCCATCAAAGTAGGCCCATGACCTTGTTTGATTAATGATTTCTATCCTAATCACTCTAGGGGGGACTAGGAATTTTTCTTATGGTAAATGACTTAATATAGTGTGGGCTATAATAACAATATGCTTAGGTACCAAAGGTTTGTACTGAAAAATGGCCTTGTTTTGGCCATCCACACCCTCCAACATATGATTAGGGGAAGGGGTTTGATATCATGACAATTAGGGTTTGCAAGCCATGCCTTCCAAGGCTCCTCAAAGTCCTCTCCTTCGCATGCACTTGTGTGTCCCATTACATTGTTGCATTTTTTCCAAACCTGCTTATAGAAAGTGTAGGTCATGAATAGATGTGATGCATTTTCACCATTTTTTTTAGATAAGGAACACCATCCTAAACTAATCATAAATTTTCTTTGTGAGACATTCCAAGTGGGGACCTTCTTGTCCACTAGACACAACATTAGTATTTGGATTTAGTACGACACTTGGCTTTCCATACCACCTTCCACCACAATATTTGATTTGCTAAGACTCTATCAGCCATTAGGGAGATATACCCAAGCTTAGGGTTGTTGCTTAGAATCTATTAGAGGGAGTGGCAATGAGTGAATTTGGGCACTACTAGTCATGGGATCGAGGCTAAGTCTCTCTTTGTCGCCTCTGTTAACCCTCCATGCCAACCCTTGACCAATGATATCAAAATAATTGAGGATAACCCTCTAGACTACTGAGATATTGGCCCTTGGCTTATCAATCCTTCTTATTTAATATTCTAATGAGCAAGGGGCTATGTATTTTTAGATGAATACCGATGTTCATAAAATTTGCATCGGGATTAGCCTCCATCCATATTTGGAACTCAAGACTTTTGAAAATAAAAAGATGTTCTTTAGGCACCATCCTCCCAAGAGTTTTAGTATAGAAATTTATCCAAGTTGACCCAAGGCAACACCCATGTTCTCGCTTCCTAGATTAGAGAAAAATTGATCAAATCCTTTTGATTTTTTCTAGGATACATTCGGGAATCCATGCAAGAGATGTCCAACAAGCGGGGAAGGATTCTAAGACAGATTTGATCAAGAATATATGACCAACCTTAGACAGCCATCTTAGAAACCAATTTTTCAATTGTTTTTCCACTTTTACAATGAGCCAATGCTAATCTTCCTTGTCGTAAAAATTTGGTTTAAGTTGAAACCCTAAGTACTTTGTGCCTTCCTCTAAAAATTTAGATTCAAAAGGGAGGATTTGGGTGAAATCGAAAATCTCTTCATCTTCCAAATGATAGTAGGATATTAGAGAGTTGAGGTTGTTTATGGACATACCTATGGCTTTTCCATATAAGGAGAGAGTCTTCTATAGTATTTTATCTCCCATAGATACCCATTGTAAAAGATGAGAATGTCATCTACAATGAGAAGGTGCATGGTAGTTAGTGTCGGGGTAATGACAAATCTCTGAAAATCCCCGAGGAATTTCATCTTTGTCAGAAGACACCTTCTCTATTAGAAATTTATGGTGGACAAGATTTTGACTCTAATCTTTACAATTATGACCAATTGTAATTTATCATATTAAATTAAAAAGCAACTCTCTCTCTCTCTCTCTCTCTCTCTCTCTCTCTATATATATATATATTATATATATATATAGATAGATAGATGTGTGTGTGTTATATTTCATATCGAAATATACATCATGCAAAGTATATTTGCATAAAGCTTCAAAAGATCAAGAAAGATTAATCTACACGAAACAAAAAGGTCATCAATTCTCCATCATCATTTTAACTCATAATATCATCATATTTCTAATGCTACTACCTCCAAGGCCTATCCCTCAAAGTACTTATGGATTTCCAAAACTGCCTAACAATCATGAACTACCGATCAACCAGAGTGTTCAACTTTGTATATATGTGATGATAGTTGAACCATTCTCGTCTCCTGATTTCACTTTCAATCTAAAAAAAAATATGGAGCTAAAATTACAGTGTTTCTATTTATCCAATCCTCAAATAGTTATAAGCTCTCCATATTTGGAGCTTTTTTGCCTCACAAAAATTTTTAGTCTATACCAAAACCTACAAAACATAAAATTTAATTAAATTATTAAATCCACTCCCCACACATGTACATCTTTAATTTTTTATTAAAGATAATATTATTAAATTTTCCTTATATAATTTAGTTTTACAATTTTAAAATTTACTATTACAATTTCAAATATATCATTTAAAAAAATTATTATTTTCAACCTTAATAAAATATATCAATTAAAAAGCACTTATTTTTTACCTTCATAAAATATATAATTTAAGAAAGCAATATTTTTAATCTTAATAAATTCCAATATTATAAAGTTAATATTATCTTATATATCATAAATTTTAATTCATTTAATTTTGAGTAAATTCTATTTGTTATGCAAACTTATTATTTACATGTAACGATTCCATTAAATTAATAATAAAAATTTGTGTAATTAAATATGTTTGTTTTTGTTTTTTTCATTTGAAAAATACATCTTCTTTAGAAAATTTAGAACAATTTTTCACTTTATTAATTTATTTTAATAAATATACTTTAATTATTATATTTGAATATTAATTTATATTTAATAAAATATGTTTTATTTTTATATTTAAATATATTTTATATTTAATAAAATATATTTTAAATATTTATAATTTAATAGTTAAATAAAAAATTTTACACAACAAGAAAATTTACCATAATTTAGCTAGCCAATGAGTAATAAGGAAAATCATAGTTAACTACTATTTGAGAATGTCATCATTATTGTTATCCAAGGAAAACCATGTGACTTGAAATGTCTAGTTCATGGCATGGTAGACTCTCACTCTTCCTAGATGCCTTTAAATCATGGTTTGTTAACTTATCTTCTTACATCCAAGGCAAATACTCTCTTAGCTAAGTAAAAAAAAAAATTAAATCATACTCCAAGGCATAATAAAATATTTTTCTATTACACACATTGAAAATACTTTATAATTAAATGTTACTTAAGGGTATTTAAATGCCTTATTATTATTTTCAAAATACCCCATAGCTAGTCAATCATATAAAATAAATTTAAATAAACATTGAAACACTTATCTCATGATATATTTAATATAACTAAGTTGATAAAAAAACCAATTTTAATAATAATAATAATATAATCATTAAACATATATACTTTAAAAAATATGTAACAATATTCTTAATTATAGAGATTTATTTCTTTTTATTATGAATCTTTTAACTTATAAATAGACTTTATTACAATACCACGAATTAATATTATACCATGTCTAAAATACCATAAGATCTATATCATACTTATTACTACCACATATATAAAACACTGATCTATATCATACTTATTACTATGACATCTAAAATATTATAACTGATCTTCATATAACTACTAATAAAAAAAAATTATTTTTATTTTTAATATCTCAAACTTAAATCTCTACCGCTTTATTAATAATTATTATAAAATTAAATTAAATTAAAAAAAAAAAATTAAATCAATTTTTATTGAACATGTATTAACCTTAAAATATCTCCAATCACCAGATATGATATGCACTGCACATGCATGTAGTCTTGATAATTTACACTTTATCAACTATATACAACACAATATATATAATATACATGAATAGATAATGGCTAATGCATGCATGAAAGGCTTTCTATTTTGACAAACATATATACAACACATACCCCCATCATATTAACTCCTAATTTTTACACAAACTCAAAGTCCATCTTGCGAACTCTTTGGCTCCGCTATTTGAAACCTCTACAAACGTTACTCACCTGAATTTTAGAGCGATCTATATGCCAGAAGAAGTATAATGACAAAAATACAAAAGATGAATGGAAAACAAAATGAGATTACGTACTGTTTTTAAAATGAAAACTAATAACCAATTACATATTGTTGGGTTATTACATCTTGTTTCTAAAATCAAAACTATCCAGTAAAGTAAAAGCAAAAACACAGTAAAAATGAAATTTTTGAAGTAATTATTTACAGTGTTATCGAGCTCACTCCCAGCCTGCTATCATACAAAAATAATTTAAACTACCTCAGAATACAGTGAGGGAGGAAACAAATAAAAACGTTTACCAGGAAAGTGCGAATTCACTGGGGAAAACGAGGGCAGAGCATCTTTGAAAAGCACGAGTCCATTGCACACATTCATTCGTGTTGAACTAAGTAAAACTTTCACATAAAATTTAAAAGCAATAACACACCTTTCAAACATTTAAAAGCAATTTCATTCGAAAAATCAAAGATCCACCTTCATTGCAGGTCTTGTATAGCTCTTCACTTATACCGAACAGAAATGTTATGATAAGTTTGTATGGCACACAGTTCAAATATGCATTTTTTTTACATTTCTAGCTCTCTCAGCTTTCTCAGCTTTCTCCTATTTTCTGAGTTGCAGGTCACCAATAGTTTTGGTAATTTTGATGTTTTCTTAACTGAGAGGTGAAAATTTCATGAACAATTCAAGAAATCTGCACTATTTGACTAGAAATATGTCAAAATCTAGGCTTCCAACTGCGCACGACTTCCTGTTCGCCAAGGCAAGGGTTATCCCTCCGAGGGGGTTTCAGGTTATCCCTGCGAGGAGGTTTTATGTATTCTCTCCGCTCTGCGCTGCTGTTGGGATTCTTGCAGATCTTAAAATATTGAATCAGCGGAAGAACCCAATTGCAGTAACTCTAAACTGAACGTATATCTTCAACCTTGTTGCTTCAGCTGTGAATTAAACACCGTCGGTGCCGCTTACCTCATTTCCGCGATGTATGAGGAAAAAAACATTGCCTGAGTGGTGAATATAAATTCAAAATTCAAATTTCTAAAGACATTGCCTGAGTGGTGAATATAAATTCAAAATTCAAATTTCTAGCGGATTGTGAAATTCAAACTTAAAATTTAACGTATGGCCGTATAGTATAATTCGCATATTCCTACGGTATGGTGGTGGCGGTGATACATGGTGGTGGCGGTGATACTGGAGGTGGCTGGAAATTCCTCGTGCTCCGCTTTGGATGCGTTAAAAACCGCTTATCCGTAATGGGATGCCCATCAATTGTCCGTCGTCCGTAGTGAATGTTGTTGTATGGGTCATAGCGGACGAATCCACATGGGCTTTCAAATCGGGTTATGTTATATTCATGTGAACCAGTCACTATAGGGGCAGTTAATGTTTTATGGTAAGCTGGTTAGCTCTTGCAACACTTCTGTTTTCAAAGTCGAAAGTTGTTTATGTAAATGGAGACAGAGAAGTGGGCCCAAACAATTGTATTTAAGTTATGAGAATATGTAATAAAAATAAAAGTTGCTGTTTATACAGTTTGAAAACAGTTTGAGTAGGTTTAATAATTAAAAATATGTATTTCTTCTTAAAAAGTTATAAGTTCAAAATTAAAAAAATAAAACATACATGTTTTGATATATTTAATAATCAAATCGAGTAGATAAATCCTTGTCTCAGAAAAAAAATATCATACACCAATTTAAATAATAATAATATAAAAAAACCAATAAATTCTACCCCTAAACCTGTTTGTCTCATCATCAACCAGAAACAATTCTACTTTCCCAAGATTGCATTGCATCCACATCATACTTGTACTTCCAAAAAACATTTCCAACATAATTTCAACACCTGTCCAGTCTATATTCGGGAACCTTAAAACCTTGGATACCTTGAGCATCATATAATGCCAAGAATTGGGTAGATTCTTCAAAAGCCATCAAATCATTAAGCTTTGATTGGATGTTGCACTTCCGACTTTCCCTGTGGCGACCTTGAATAGAATTCTCCAAAGTCTCTATAACTCTGGAACTCTGGCAATAAAAACAAAGTGATCCGATGTTTATATTTTCCAGTTTATTAATATATTTGATAGGATGTTGTAAGTTCGAATTTATTAATATAATTTTTTTGACTGTTTTTCTATAGTCAATTTTGAAATAGATCTGGATGGTCCTCTGCAAAAACAGTTTTTTTTTTTTTCCTAAACTCGCGTTACAGATTTTCAAAATCAAATAGATCTTAATAGTTCTCCTGGATAACAGTTTTTTTTTCTTATCTTAAATTCGGGTTATCGGTTTTCAAAGTTTTTAATAAATTTATGAGTAGATTATAAATATGATCACGCCCATAAACTTATTTACTCACCATTAGCAGAATATTGATTATATATTTTCTACTGCAATTATAAATATAAATATTGAGATGACTTTGATAATATTCACAGCCGCACAAATAGCCTAGAACTACGTTGCACCTAAATTGAATGAAAAATACCACTTATCTTTAATAACTTCATGAGCTGAAATATGATTATACCCAAAACTTATTTGCTTACCACCTAAATTGAATGAAAAATACCACTTATCTTTAATAACTTTATGAGCAGATTATAAATATGATTACGACGATAAATTTGATGATGATGATGATGGTGGTGGTTAACGTCCGCTGAGACCAAATAATGGTCTATGGGACCTAAAAAAGATAAATTAATTATTTGCCCACCATTTGTAGCTGAACATTGATTATATATTTTCCACTTATAATTATAAATAATAATTAATAAATTCAGTAGATTATAAATATGATTATGCCCATAAATTTATTTGCTCACCATTTGTAGTAAAATATTGATTATATATTTTCTACTTACAATTATAAATATATAAATATAAATTTTGAGATGATTTTGATAATATTCATAGCCACACAAATAATCAGTTTCACTTAAATTAAATGAAAAATACCACCTAAACTATATAAAACTAATAAAATTATTGCAAATTAATTCCAAACACAAAAACTCCACGCACCAAAATTAGTAATGAACTTGCTTTCATATTAAAAACAAATATCGATTCCTCTTTTATACATACAAGTGACTGCTTCCGAGAAGGCTGGAATGTAACCCCAACTCCACCGACAATGTGGCTCTTGGCTCAGGGACATTATATTTATGAATGCAGTTAGCTTGATAGTTTAAACATTCTACTAATCTTCTCTATCCGATTGCGCCCGTTGGCATCGGGATGTGCCAAACTCCGGGACTTAGCCCGGAGGGCAGTATACTCATGACTGCTGTTTTTCTTGATCGTCTCCATCCTATGGCATCCTATCGCACCTGGAGCAGTTTATTGATCGCTGATGCGGTTTGAGACATAATAGAACAGAGTGTAAAAATAAAAACAGAGTATTCTGAGATTGGTGTTTTTTCAGATTTATATTTCAAAGTTCAAACAAATCACCTTTATGCACATTCTATTTATCTTCTTCTCCTCTTATGACCTTTAACCTTCTTCTGGAGTTAAAGATGAATACATCTTCACGGAGTTGTCTATAATGTGATTTTTTGGAGATCCTGATGACGGAATCCAGAAGAAATTGAGGTTAAATCTTGATTTGTTGCAGTTAAAATGGTTTTTTAACTGTATGTTTGGATTCAGCACCTTGAAAAACCCCTGGGACGCTTTGATTGTGTAGAAACTAGCTATCAAACTTGCGATTCCAATAAATTATTGCCAAATTTCTACCAGAAAAACCCACCAAAAAACTTTCAAAAAATTACATTATAAACAAACTCACCCACTACCTATAATAAACAAACTCACCCACAGCCATATGTATATACATTAAATTTCTGAACCATATGTATATAAAATTAAATTTCTTCTCACGAGCTAAAATATTTTTTGAGAGGTTCAATAGCTATTATATGAGTGAAAGTAAAATAAGCTGCGCAGCTGTTGGTTTGGTAAGTACAAGCAATTATCTCAGACTACACATCAAGCTTATTTTTAACACTGCACCCCCTGAAGTATGACTGCAAAGAAACATTAGGAATGCAAAATTTAAGCGATCGCTACAGTGTTTGTTGAGGTCAATCCACTCTGAATCTTTTCCTACTGGTGCAAAATTCTCCTTTCGAAATTTCTTTGTCTTTGTGAATATGTCAGCAAGTTGCTCCTCTCATTTGTAAAATTCGAAATTCCTTTTTCTAGTCTTAACCAATTTTCTTATGAAATGGTATCTTATTAGTTACATCTAGGAAGTAACGTACTTTGATAGAGCTAATGATAATTGGTTATCACAAATAATTGTTGTTTTCAAATATGATGGTATCTTCCTAACCTTACAATTTGACAAGTTGTTGTATTTTTTTGCCACATGTTGAGCTTCTAGGGTGGAAAATGACACAATGGGTTGTGAAGCTCATGAGATATCTTTTAACTTTATTTGGATTACATATCTAGATATCATCCACATTTCCTCCCCATTCATATTCAAGTTAGACACCGCAATATACAAATTCCATGGCTTTTGGTACCATTCACATACCTTAAAATTCTCTTTCGTACTTGCAAGTGTGTTTCTTTTGAAATATTCATAAACCTAGACATTATAATGACTACATACATGATATCAAGTCTTGTTGTTGTTAGATACATAAAACTTCTAACCGTGCTTTTGTAAACTGTTCAATCGATATTGCTACTACAATTATCATTGCTTAGCTTCAATTTTGATGCAAGTGGTGTTGGTGATGGCTTGCTATTTAGCATGTTAAATCTCTTCAAAGACATCCCTTAGGTATTTGGGTTGAGATATGAAGACACCTTCATTTGGAATTTTAACATTACTACTAAGAAAGTATCTCAATAAGTGTGTATATGTCATTTCAAATTCTTCCTTCGTCACTTTTATGAATTCTTTTAATGATAGATTTCCTATAAAAAATAAATCCTCTACATATGAGCAAATAATTGGAATTTCACCTTGATTGTTGGCATAGATGTGAGGTGTTGTCAAATTGTTTTTTTTACTAAATCCAATGCTCAACAAGTAGGATTCAATGTGATTACACTAACATTAGGTGTTTGCTTCAGCCCATTAAATGCTTTCTTCAACTTATACACTCTTTTCCAAAGTCTTGGAGTTTCAAAACCTAGGGGTTGTTCAACATATGCTTCTTCCTTTAACACTCCATTAAGAAAATTTGATTTTACACCCATCTCATGAACTTTAATCTTATAGGTTCCATCCTTGCTATAGGAGCACATGTTTCATTATAATCTCTTCCATTTTGTTGTTCATACCTATTGACCACAAGTCATTCTTTATGAGTCTTTCAATTTTCCGGTCTACATCATTCTTGGTTTTGTAAATACACTTAAGAATAATAACTTTTGTTTCAACTAGAAGATTTACTAGTTCCTAGGCTTCTTTTTTCTCAATTGCTTGAAATTCTACATTTATGGAATCACACAATTTTCTTTCATTTAATGCATCTTCAAAGTAAATAGGATTAGGTTTAGAAAATAAAGCAAAACTCACCAATTCATTAGCATCATGATCATACCTAGATGTCTCATATATCTCCTTCAAGCATCTTGTTTTGCTTGAGATTTCATTGCCACAATCCCTTGAGCATGACCCATTGGTATTTCCTTTTGTTTTAGGAGTAGATGATGGAGGAGTTTCCAAGAGGACAACTTGGGAACTTATAGGTGATTTCATTGGGTGACCCCTTGTAATCTATGCTAAATGCCAATTCTTTGAGGTATCATTGTAATAATATATTGTGTGCCATTTTATAACTCCATAGGAGCTATTTCTACCCCGACACATTTTTTTGTGACTTGTTGATCGTTCCATGCTTCATCTTTAAGAAAAATCATATCTTTGTTGATTATTAACTTCTTTATGTTAGGTTTGTATAGTTTGTTTGCCTTTGATTGCTCAAAATATCCAATAGAACACATTTTTCTCCTTTATCATCATTTTTTTCATTCTTTCCTTGGGTATATGTGCAAATTCCATCCATCTTGTGGAATCCTGTTAAGAACACTTTTTGTAGGACATATATTCAAAAAATAAATTGTAGTTGCTACCACTTCACTCTAGAATTCTTTTGACAATCATTAAGCCTTTAACATGCTCCTATCCATTTCCTAAATAGTTAATTTTTCTGATGTTCCACATCATTATGCAAGGTATATGTGCAAATGCCACAAAAACAAAAGCTTTGACATTTTTTAACACTAGTTTTTTCATGCTCCATGCATCTTGTGGAATCATGTTATGAACACTTTTTGAAGGACATGTATGCAACAAATAAATTTTAGTTTCTACCACTTTAATTTAAAAAAAATGACAATCATTTAGCCTTTGACATGGTCCTATCCATTTCCTAAATGTTTATATTTTTCTGATGTGCCACACCATTATGCTGTGGTATATACCTTGTAAATAGCTTTTTGATTCCATGTTGCTTGAAAAAGTTCAAAAACTCATTTGATATATATTCTCCTCCTCTATCAATCCTTATAACCTTTGCTTTTCAACTAGGGCCTTGAATTTCTTGAAGAATTCAAAGGCCTCATATTTATACTTCAAGAAATAGACCTATGGTTTTCTACTAAAATAATCTATGAATGTTATAAAATATTATATTTTCCAAGAGGGGTTTTTCCTAGGACAACAAAGATGTAGATGGATCAACACAAGTGGAGCTCTTCTACCCCAAGATTTAGCACATGGAAAAGCATTTCTATGTTGCATTTCCGAAATGCAACACTCACATATTTTTGAAGGATGTTGAATCAAAGATAGTCCTCTTATGTTTTACATTTTATACATCAAATTCATCTCACTTAAAATCAAGTGACTATATCTTAGATGCCAAAACCTATATTTATGTATTGTATCAAGTTTGAATGCAACTTAAAATCCATTCTGATGGGGATAACCCACGTGGTCCCACCGTCGCTCCCTTTCCACCTAAGTTGTACTGTGGTATGATATTGAATTCACCGGATGTTGGTCAGAGATATTTTGATTTCCAATCTTTAGGCAATTAATGGTTTTCTACGGAAGGTTTGGTTGGCATTGTGTGCGGTGGACACCTGTATTTCTCCTAGGGATTCTAAACCCCGCCCTTGTATTGGGTCTCCGCCACCTTCGAGCTCATTTGGTCCTGCGTTGGTTTGTTGTTTCCTTCCGCGAGCTCTCGGCGATTTGCTGACTGTTACCGTGGTTTCTTCCTGCAAATGCTTTGTGTTCTGTTGCAAATGGGTCCATGGGTTCTGTGTGACACCAGTTGATGGTTTGCGGCTTCGATGAAAACCTGTTAGTCGTTCCGGGGTTTTGTCTGAGTCTGTTGAGCTTGTGTGCTTAGGCGGGTATCACAGCGTCGGTTGTTCGGTTCCTCTGGTGGAAGTGTTTCGGTCTCTAGCAGGATTTGAATGACTGGTAAGATTCATACCCTGTTTTTATGTTCAGCTTTCCAGGGTTTCAATGGTCGACTTTTATTATGTGTTCGTCCTCTGTCCGATTTATTGTCTGGTCTTCGCTGTCGTTGTCTCCGTGTATCGTTTCTCCGATTGAGCGTGGCTCTGGTCTCATTCTATAGCGGTGTTCGCTCAACACGGCCTCACCAGAACAATGGCTCTGTTCGTCGTCGTTCTGGTTTCAATGCAACAGGTACTTATGCTCTCTCTGCTATTGTATTCTTTCCGTTCCTTCTTCCACTTCTAACATGTTAGCTCCTTGCGAGTAGGGGAAAGAAAAACAACCAATTTGTTCTCGAGTTGGTCATGGCTTCTTCACTTGTATGGTCACGGCTCCTAACCTTGGTAAGGGAATTCTTCGTTCCTTCGTTACTATGAATTTATGTGGAATTATACAGGCTCCTTCGCTGTTTCTAATACTCGTTTTACTGTGCGTCTTCACAGGTGTAGCGACCGAGGGTTTCGGTGCTGGGGCCTTTGACTACTCTCATTCAATTCCGGGTGGCTCTACTTTGTCTGTTCGTTTCAGTTTGTCTGCGTCTCTCGGCGTATGGTTCAGTTGGGTCATAGGTTTCTGTGTCTCTGTTATTATGGAGTCTTCTCTTGTTAGGGTCTTTGCTGTAGGTTGTAAGCGTCGGCTTGGAAAAAAAGATGTATGGAATTTGGGCTTGTGTAGATGAGGGTTACAGCTCCCAATCCATGAACTGGGTTTGTTCTAAAATTGTTTTTGAATATGGAATATGAATGGACATTTGTTGAAAGACTTATGAATGAATTTCTGTAATTGAAAAGGTTGTTATGCCGTAAGGGTTTGCATACCTGGTTTGTATGATGGTTGTTCTATTCTCTGCGTTAATAACCTCGCTTTTTCGTATGTAAAAGTATAGTGAATGACTCCCGTTGCACGTTGTGGTTTCTCGGTGTATGAGTGTTTGCAGACAAACGTTGTTCTTCTTGTTTGCACTCGATAATTTCGATGTTCGAAGATTTCTTTTCCCTGACTTCGTTCTGTGACCAAACTTTTATGAAATTCATACAATAGTTTCTCTGTTAAAAGAATTCAGACATAAATGGAACACTGTGAGGATATATGCACAGAAAATTGTTTACTGTTTGTATTCCTTCTCTGAGTATTACTCCTATTCCGAACCCTTCTTTTGTGCTTAGATTTTCTCTTTAATAGCACTGTTACAATTGCTCTAACTGCTGGCAGTTTGTCCAGTTTGTCAATTAGTTACAACAGTTAGTTTACATACTGAATTTGTTTGATTTTTCCCGTACATTTTTTTATTGTGACTTCTACAATAACAACTCATTTGTCTCAAAACAGTGACCCTAATCTCATCATTACATTTCCTAATTACTTCCTATTACAGTATCTCTAAATAACTTAATAAAAGAAAATGATAAAGAAAATAAAAGGAAACAGGTATGTTTCCCACTGCATGAATCAATCCCTCTGCCCTCTTCAAAAACCATATTCCTTTATCAGCGTCTTTGTCCTATCAGCTTGATGCTCTTGCATCAGGCTCCCGGGGTGAAAGAAATTCATGGCTCCATTCCATGAGCTCCTCCACTGAATAGCCAACTTTTGGTATTTGTGCCGTGTCGAGCCATGAGCTGTCCTCCATTGGACGGTCTCTCCACTTGACGAGGTATCGCAGATATTCCTTCCTGCGTGTCTTCTTGGCTACCTGTGTGCTGAGAATTCCTTCAATCTCATGGGATTGAGCCAAAGGCATATGTCTCATCCAAGAACTGTCTGTAACTTGGGTGTCCCATTTTGGCCGTACCACACTATCTTCCTCCGCTGGGGTAGCATATGGAAACAGGTCCACCACATTGAAAATAGGTGATATGCCTATATTAGGTGGTAGCTGAATTTCATAGGTGTTGGCTGAGAATTTGCACAATATTTTGCAGGGGCCAATTTTTTTAAACTTTAGTTTATTGTACGTACCCTTAGGAAACCGTTCCTTGTGCAAATGCGCGAGGACCTCATCTCCGAAATTAAATTGTACTTCCTGTCGCCTTGAATCTGCTTGCTGTTTGTAATTCTGTGTGCTGTCCTGCAATTTCAATTTTACCTGTTCATGTAATTCGTTCATTGCTTCGGCAAAATCTTCTCCATCTGCGCTTCTCCGTTCTAATTTTCCCAAATCTCGAATTTCATGTACTCCCCGAGGGTGCATGCCGTATAAGATTTGGAATGGGCTAAGTCCGGTGCTACGATTGGGCGAATCGTTATAAGCGAATTCTGCCTGTGCGAGAGCATGATCTCATAATCGTGAATTTTCCCCAGTCAAACTCCGCAACAGATTTCCCAAACTCCTGTTTACCACCTTCGTTTGCCCGTCATTCTGCGGATGATATGCAGAGCTAAAGTTTAGTTGTGTGCCCAGCTTTTTCCACAGGGTGCGC
Organism: Pinus taeda; assembly: GCA_000404065.3. Lineage (NCBI taxonomy): Eukaryota > Viridiplantae > Streptophyta > Pinopsida > Pinales > Pinaceae > Pinus > Pinus taeda. The sequence goes on from APFE031496383.1 coordinate 44,387, forward strand.
CAAAAATGTCCTATGAACTTCACGTCCCTGTCCGAAACGATAGAATTTGGTAGGCCATGTAATCTAACAACTTCCGTGAAAAACAGGTGAGCTACATATGTGGCATCACTAGTTTTCCGGCAAGGGATAAAATGAGCCATTTTCGAAAATCTATCTGCCACCACCATCACTGAGTCATACCCTCGCTGTGTTCTAGGCAGTCCTAAGACGAAGTCAACGCTGACTGAGTCCCATGGTCTGCTCGGAACTGGTAGTGGTGTGTAAAGTCCAGCATTTTGACTGTGTCCTTTCGCTAGTTGGCAGACTTTACACCTGTTCACGTATCGTTGGATATCTCTGCGCATTCAGGGCCAGTAATAAAAGTGCCCGAGCTTTTCCAAAGTTTTATCTATGCCAAAGTGACCGGCTAGACCACCACTATGTTTCTCCTGTATAATATTTTCCCTCATCGAACAATCTGGAATACACAACTGTCCACCTTTAAACAATAATCCTTCTTGTAAGTTGTAGTCCAGCCATGGACTTGTATTCCGCAATACGGGACTTTGGCATGCTTCAAAGGCTTCCTTGAAATCCGTGTCGGTCTGGTACAAATCCTTTAGATGTTCGAATCCCATCACCTGTATTCTTCTCTCTTACAAGAACAGAACTCTTCTGCTCAAAGCATCTGCCACTTTATTTGCTTGTCCACTAATATGCTTTAGCATGAAGGTGAAAATATGTAAGTACTCCACCCATTTGGCGTGCTTCTGGTTCAACTTGCGCTGTTGCATTACATATTGTAACGCTGAATTATCAGAAAACAATACAAACTCGTTGCCCAGCAGGTAATGTCTCCAATGCTTTAGAGCTTGGACCACAACATAAAATTCCTTGTCATACGAGGAATATTTCTGCCTGCTTTCGTTTAATTTTTCACTAAAAAGTGCCACTGGTCTGTCTTCCTGACTGAGCACAGTGCCTATAGCTATTCCACTGCGTCACACCTGACCTGGAAAAGTTTGCTGAAGTCGGGTAGCCTCAAGATTGGCCTCTCCGTAATCTTCCGTTTCAGAAGCTGAAAGCTGTCCTCTACTGCACTAGTCCAACAAAAAGGCTGGCTGGCCTTCTTGATGGTGTCCAGCATTGGTGCACAGATTTCACTAAAATTTCAAATAAACTTCCTATAAAAACTTTCCAATCCGTGGAAGCTACGTACCTCAAACAAGCTCCTGGGTGATGGCCAATATACGATTGCTGTGATTTTTTCCGGATCCATCTTCAGTTCATTTTCTGCCACTACAAACCCCAAATAAACCAATTCTTTCTGTAGGAAAGTACATTTTTTCAAGTATATCAGCAGTTTGTTCTGCTGTAACTTCTCTAGCACCCTTCGAACATGCTGAAGGTGTTCTTCCCTAGTCCTGCTAAAAATCAGAATATCGTCAAGGTAAACTATCACAAACTTGCCAATAAATTCTTTTAACATCTCATTCATCAGTCTCATAAAAGTACTAGGGGCGTTGCTCAAGCCAAACAGCATGACTAGCCACTCGTACAACCCTTCATTGGTCTTGAAGGCTGTTTTCCATTCATCTCCTTCTTTGATCCTGATCTGATGATATCCACTCTTCAGATCAATCTTTGTGAAATAGGCTGCTCCGCTAAGACAATCCATCATGTCATCCATTCTCGGTAAGGGAAATCTATACCGTATAGTGATTTTGTTGATAGCTCGTGAATCCATACACATTCGCCATTCTCCTCCCTTCTTAGGTGCAAGTACTGTTGGTACCGCAAACGGGCTCAAACTTTCTCTGATCAGTCCCTTATCCAGTAATTCCTATACTTTTTTACGAATCTCTTCGTTGTCTTTTAGGCTCATTCTATATGTTGCCTTGTTCGGTAGACTTGCGCTTGGTATAAAATCAATATGATGGCTGATGCTCCTTCTAGGTGGCAGCTTGTCTGGTAGATCGTCAACCAAAATATCCTTAAATTCTTCCAGCAGCTCCTGTATTTCTGTAGGCAGTTCTGTTTTTTCTGTATTCAGTGACACTGCTTTTGTCCTTCTCACCACCGCATAGTTCACCTCATTTTCTTCAATCTGTCTAACAAACTGTTTTCCTGCTATTAACAAAGTCTTTGTTCCACTTGACTCTGTTGTATCCTCCTCCTTGATGGGGACAAGGGTATGCTTGACTCCATCTTTCACAAATTTATAACAGTTTGTTTTCCCATCATGGGTCACCTTCCGGTCATACTGCCATGGTCTTCCTAGCAGTATATGACATACATCCATTGGCATGATGTCGCAGACAACTTTGTCTTGGTACTTACCAATGTGAAATTTGACTTCACATTGCTCATCAACTAGTAACTGGTGGCCCTTCTGTAGCCACGACACCTTGTAAGGTGTGGGATGTTTAAGCCGCCTCAATCCCAGTTTTTCTACCATCTCGATAGCAACTAAGTTATCTGTACTCCCACTGTCTATGATTAGTTTGCAACACTTCCCATGTGATTTGCAAACTGTTCGGAACAGTGCCTTCCTCTGGTTTTATTCAGTCATTTCCTTTGCTGGCTTTAACAATACTTTGTTCAGAATTAAAGCCTCCCCTGTTTCTGCCACATTTTCTACTTCCCGGGGCTGCACTTCAGCTTCCTCGAGTTGTGCAACAAATGCTCCTCGCTGGCCAATATGCTCAACTTCTGGGCATTCGAAGGATCTGTGCCCCCACTTTTGGCACCTATAGCACTGGACATTTGCCCCTCTATCGTGACCATTTCCTCTTGCTCGCTAATATGGCCGACCTCCTCTAGTGCTATCCCCCTTCTCTGCTGTCCCTGAAGTTTTGGAGCTGCTGCCTTTCTCACTGTTAGTGCCAGTTCTCCCTCTGCCATAAGACTGTCCACGTCCTCTGCCATTTCCTCGTCCTCTCCTGTTGTTCTATTTCCGATTAATCTTCTCTTTTTCCTTTACAGCACTTTGAAAGGCTTCTTCTATATTCTTTGGGGAAAGAATACTGATCTCGTCTAGTATTTCCATCCTCAAACCATTAACATATCTTGCTGTCTTCTCTGCAGTATCGTCAGTATAACCAGCCCGTAAATTTACGCGATAAAATTCCTCTGTATATTCCTTTATGGTCATACCTTTGTGCCTTAGATTCTGCACCCGTTGATAAAGTTCGACCTGATAATCTTTAGGCAAAAACCTACCCTTCAGTTTTGCCACCATTCTCGGCCACTTTTTTATGGGTAGTTTGTTCATCCTCTTCCTGTCTGCTTGGACGTTATCCCACCATAAAGCAGCGTGTCCTTTTAGCTTGGTTGCAGCAAATCTAACTCGTTTATCCTCACTGATCTCTTCATTTTCGAAATACTTATCTAACTCATTTATCTAGTCTAGTAGAACATCTGCGGATAGACTGCCATCGTAATTAGAAATCTCAGGTTTGGGTTTGCTACTGGCTAACAACACTGATCTCAATAGTCTTATCTCCGGGGCCTCTTCTTCTGACCCTTCCGTGGCGGTTGCTGCTTCATCCTCGCTATCATCTCCCAGTTCTGGATCTCTCCTTCTTCCTGCCTCCACTGCTTCTAATCGAGCAGTAAGGACCCTCAAATCTTCTCTCAAGGCCTCGTTTGTTCCTCTATGTGCACCTCTTCCACGTCCCCGTCTTTGTACTTCCATTTTCTTTCTTAATCAACTGCTCTAATACCACTTGATGGGGCCAACCCACGTGGTCCCGTCGTCGCTCCCTTTCCAACTAAGCTGTACTGTGGTATGATATTGAATTCACCGGATGTTGGTCAGAGATATTTTGATTTCCAATCTTTAGGCAATTAATGGTTTTCTACAGAAGGTTTGGTTGGCATTGTGTGCGGTGGACACCTGTATTTCTGCTAGGGATTCTAAACCCTGCCCTTGTATTGGGTCTCCGCCACCTTCGAGCTCATTTGGTCCTACGTTGGTTTGCTGTTTCCTTCCGCGAGCTCTCGGCAATTTGGTGACTGTTACCGTGGTTTCTTCCTGCATATGCTTTGTGTTCTGTTGCAAATGGGTTCATGGGTTCTTTGTGACACCAGTTGGTGGTTTGCGGCTTCGATGAAAACCTGTTAGTCGTTCCAGGGTTTTGTCTGAGTCTGTTGAGCTTGTGTGCTTGCGGCGGGTATCACAGCGTCGGTTGTTTGGTTCCTCTAGTGGAAGTGTTTCGGTCTCTAGCAGGATTTGAATGACTGGTAAGATTCATACCCTGTTTTTATGTTCAGCTTTCCAGGGTTTCAATTGTCGACTTTTATTATGTGTTCGTCCTCTGTGCGTCCTCTGTCTGATTTATTGTCCGGTCTTCGCTGTCGTTGTCTCCGTGTATCGTTTCTCCAATTGAGCATGGCTCTGGTCTCATTCTACAGCGGTGTTCGCTCAGCACGGCCTCACCAGAACAATGGCTCTGTTCGTCGTCATTCTAGTTTCAATGCAACAGGTACTTATGATCTCTCTGCTATTGTATTCTTTCCGTTCCTTCTTCCAATTCTAACATGTTATCTCCTTGCGAGCAGGGGAAAGAAAAACAACCGATTTGTGCTCGAGTTGGTCACGGCTTCTTCACTTGTATGGTCATGGCTCCTAACCTTAGTAAGGGAATTCTTCGTTCCTTCGTTACTGTGAATTTATGTGGAATTATACAGGATCCTTCGCCCTTTCTAATACACGTTTTACTGTGTGTTTTCACAGGTGTAGCGACTGAGGGTTTCAGTGCTGGTGCCTTTGACTACTCTCATTCAATTCCGGATAGCTCTACTTTGTCTGTCTGTTTCAGTTTGTCTGCATCTCTCGGCGTATAGTTCAGTTGGGTCATAGGTTTCTGTGTCTCTGTTATTATGGAGTCTTCTCGTGTTAGGGTCTTTGCTATAGGCTGTAAGCGTCGGCTTGGAAAAAAAAATGTATGGAATTTGGGCTTGTGTAGATGAGGGTTACAGTTCCCAATCCGTGAACTGGGTTTGTTCTAAAATTGTTTTTGAATATGGAATACGAATGGACATTTGTTGAAAGACTTATGAATGAATTTCTGTAATTGAAAAGGTTGTTATGCCGTAAGGGTTTGCATACCTGGTTTGTATGATGGTTGTTCTATTCTCTGCGTTAATAACCTCGCTTTTTCGTATGTAAAAGTATAGTGAATGACTCCCATTGCACGCTGTGGTTTCTCGGTGTATGAGTGTTTGCAGACAAATGTTGTTCTTCTTGTTTGCACTCGATAATTTCGATGTTCAAATATTTCTTTTCCCTGACTTCGTTCTATGACCAAACTTTTATGAAATTCATACAATAGTTTCTCTGTTAAAAGAATTCAGACATAAATGGAACACTGTGAGGATATATGCACAGAAAATTGTTTACTGTTTGTATTCCTTCTCTGAGTATTACTCCTATTCCGAACCCTTCTTTTGTGCTTAGAGTTTCTCTTTAATAGCACTGTTACAATTGCTCTAACTGCTGGCAGTTTGTCCAGTTTGTCAATTAGTTACAACAGTTAGTTTACATACTGAATTTGTTTGATTTTTCCCGTACATTCTTTTATTGTGACTTCTACAATAACAACTCATTTGTCTCAAAACAGTGACCCTAATCTCATCATTACATTTCCTAATTACTTCCTATTACAGTATCTCTAAATAACTTAATAAAAGAAAATGATAAAGAAAACAAAAGGAAACAAGTATGTTTCCCACTGCATGAATCAATCCCTCTGCCCTCTTCAGAAGCCATATTCCTCTATCAGCGTGTTTGTCCTGTCAGCTAGATGCTCCTACATCACATTCTTAATGGTTGAAGGATAAGTTATTTTGTTTGTCATTTGGATTACTTCTGTTTGACTACCACTAACATTTCTATAAAAAATAATGCATTATCCATTCTCTAAATACTGATATTAACTTTCAATTAGATTGACAGATTTCTTTTGTAAAAAATGTAAAGACTGGTATTAAATTTCAACAAGATTGACAAATTCCTTTTGTAAAATTCTATCAAGTTAATTCTATCAAATTAAATGCATTAGCGTACCTGATTCTTTGCGTACGTGATTCTCCCATCTAGTGTCGATCACATAGCTCCAAGTTTTCTGGTGCCGTTGCCAAACCAATTGATTCCTCCCTGCCTATCGGGGATCAACCTTTGCGGTTCCCAGATCTAGAGAACTTCGAAATAGAAGTCCACTGGCCCCTGTGCTCAAAACTCCAAGAACAGTTGAAGATTTTCCAATTTTCAGTTCCAAAAACTGGCCCCTGGTTCATCCCTTCAACAGATTTATTTTTCCCTTTCTCTATATATTCTCCCTCCCCTCCCCCCCCTCCCTTTCTCATGCTCCTCTTCTGACTTTATGTATCATTTCTTGGTGGTCACCGCTCCCTACATGGTGACACCTTACCTTGTAACGTGTAATTCTATCTGACCAAAGCTACAAGAATACTGACAAGTATTAGTTTACCTTTAGTATTTTTTATTAGTTTTCTTTAAATATCATTAGTTTATAATATTTAATTTTATTTTTAGTTGAATTTCACATTTTAATAATTTATTAATTTAATATTATGCGATATATAAATATATAACCATATTTGTATTTAACTTAAAATTTACATTTATTTCATTATAACTAAATTACTTTATAACTTTTAAATTTATATTATTAAATTATTTAGGTATTTTCTCCTTAATTATAAGCATTAAGCAATATATTTGGTGATGGGTGAGGGTGTAACTTTTATCTGAAGCAATGTTGATTTTCAACATTTATAGTTAATATATATATATATATATAGTGCAATACATGCAATACATGCATATGTAGCTATCATATGCATGCTAATACTCTAGTGCTCTCTATATTAAAGATGGGTCATTGCACACATCCCTCCTTTAGAAAACTTTGTCTCGAAGTTAAAGTTTTTACGTATATCAATACTTATTTTAGCAATTAGTACATTCTTGTTAGGGTTGCGTATCGAGGTTAAATTCCTATTTAATGTAAGGATACTATAAAATTGGTGTTTTTGAATACTTTTAGGTTTATAATTTTAATGGTCATGCCTTGCGCTAACCAGGTATTCTAAAATCATCCTATCCTTCCTAATCTCTTCTACTTCCATCCTATCCATCCTCTACTGGAGTATGCCATGGCGTCAGTTATACTAACCTAACCATTCATAAACTCTAAGGATGGCAGTGTCGAGTATATCGACATGTTTTCCCAGTAGGCATCTGGCAGTCATCATCACATGTCTAGGGGAGTGTGACTTGCACAGTCCTCCCATGACTCCAGGTTTTAGAGGATAAACAATGGGCAACACCTCCACCCCTCCTAGTAGAATTAGGGTCAATACCCTATCATGGAATCTCATTGAGCTTCAATTGTTCTTGGAGTTTTGTCATCACGTAGTCGGTTTGGTAATGATACTATCTGCAAAGTAAACACTTGCCCACAAATTATAACATATGCATCGATATAATCAAAATCAATTGTATTTAGCTAACGATTTTTTTATGCATTTTAATAAACTCTCATCTATGATATTAATCTTTGAGTTCATATAACATACTTGGCTATGTCTAACTAATATATTGGCATTGTGAAATCTTATGTCCTCGTGGGCTCTTCGCTTGTTCGTAGCCTAAAGCTTTAATTAGGAGTAAAGCTAGCTCAAAAATTCAACAAAGGTCTAAAGAATATTTGTTTTTCATTTTCACATCAAGTATTCAAGTGTATTTATTATTTTATTTCCATCTCATCATTCGTGTGATATGTAAAATAAAAACAAAATTATAGATATCACATTCATAACATAAGTCATGATTTATCTAGGTATCCATGTACCAGCAATGTTTAAGCATAATAATTTGAAATCATTCTTTCGTGTATTGATTGTGCATAAAACTTGTGACTTTGGATTGTTAACTGACACTTGATATTTGATCTTACGAGCACATATCGTTATGTCCCAAATATTCATTGATCTGTATGTTTTTGCTCCAGTAACAACTAGCTGGGTTTTTTATCTTACTTGGTAACAAATTGCATCATGCGTATAGTCATTAGCAAAGATAGACTTCAATTCATTCCTTTTAACAATAATGTTGTTTGTTGTGCAACAATATTTGGGGAACATATCTTGTACTCAACATTACCTCTAACAATAATACACCATACATTGCTTTATGTTTAAATGGTAGTATACTCTTTCAATACCTCAGCCCTATATGTTGTATTTATTCTCATGGAACCTGTGCTCAGGTTGTATTCATCAATTATAAGAATTGCTAAATTAGTTCTAAATGTTGTGTATGCATCCGTTCCTATTCACTGTTTCACTACCAAGGAGCTGATATCCATGCCAAGTGAACTATTGTTTCCAGATCTGTTGCCAGAGCACATTCTAGGTTCCAAACTTAAGTTTTATGCATTATACCAGATATTTATATGCCTGTATATGAATGAGTTAATGGCTATTGCAATTCTGTGTTATTATCCTTGATGAAAGATGTTTAGTTCCTCATCACATGATGTTTAATAGTAGTGTATTCCTTGTTGAATAATTTTGAATGGTATATATAACCACTTGAGCTTAATTGTTTGGTTCTGATATCATTTAACTGGAAATATAGTGGAAAATTGTTCACCTACAGCCAATAGATAACAAGATGATGTGCAAAATGGGATCACTGTAACCTTCACACAAACTTAGAAATTTATTGGAAATTAAGAGAATATACAGGAGGGAATCCTACATCTTTTATTGTGGTATTATGATAATAATATGGCCAAATTATGTATAACGGCTGGGGGTAATTTTCTGAGTAATGAAGATATCATATTTGATTCTTTAGAGGCCTCATTTGGATGTTATTTGTCCATTGTACATATTTTCTGAAGTAAAAACTATTAAGAAAACACCTACAAAAGTTTTCACACAAACTTGAAGAAAGGTCTCGCAAAAGAACTTATACAAACTCAAATTTTTTTAAAGAAAAATCAGAAGTTTGTTAAGGCGGAATCTTACAGATTGGATGTAAAATACCTAAAGAAATTATGGCATAGTGAACAGTGAACACACTGACACAATCTTAAGGCTGTAAGCAATGGCCTTTCACAAGTTTTTTCCTTTTTGAACCGTTCAACTCCTATAGCAAACAATTGGTAATGATGTTTATATTCTTACAATCTTCTAGATATTTATTTTAATTTTTAGTCATCCTCCTTTATAATTACTATGGGACTCACCCCTCTGTAGCTGTCAACAATGTAGATATTTCTCTTTGACTTCTCGACATAGGGTTTGAAAGTAAGGTCTTTAGAAAACAAGTCTAGCGTCAAACAATAACGCTATACAATGCATGCCTATTTTAGGGAGCATGCCTTTGAAATCTTTATTAACTATGCATATACGTACTGATATTTTAAAATAATGGAATAAATTTGTTGCAAGGGGCAACATTCCAGTAATCAACAATATTGTATGCTTTGGATGTTGATCTAGGTTTGATATTGGTGTTGATTAGTAAATTGTTTCCAACTCCTCTAGACACATCGCCCTCCTTTCTTTTCCCAACAAACATTTACGTGTTGGGTTTGAAATATTTGGATGTAAAAGATATCTCAACTGAAAAAATTAATTCCTTTTTTTTAGAATGCCTCTTTCAAGACATTTATATTTCCATGTCTCTCATTTTTGCTATCATGAGGCTCTATGAGAAGGTTATAGGACAGCTTCATACATCTTAGGAATTTTCTACCTTCATCAAGGCCACCATTGGGGCAAAGCAAGGTTGCCCCCTATCACCAACATTCTTTGGGATTTACATTGATGAGTTGACAATAGCTCTCTACACAAAATCTTATAGTTGCAATACTCATGTTTACAACTAATATGGTCCTCCTGATCTCTTCTCTCATTACCTACTATATTAACTTTTGATTTCTATAAAAGTATGACCGCATTGAAAAATGGTAGGTATCATCATACAACATCCATTCAAAATATAATGAATTAGTTCAATCATATGCATTCCTTCTCTGATATATAGAATGCATAATGACAACTTGAGAATTTTTTTTGAGCTGATGCTGATGTTATATATTTACAAGATCTAATTTCTTGATTGGAAAAGCTAACCCTGGAAAGTTTCTATTGTGTTTAGTACTCTACAAGTGTCAGAAAATAAATAGATTGTGACAGTCTTTATTTTTTATTTTTTTGGTTAAATAATACGTTTCAGAGATTCTTTCCTTCCATATTAGGGACTCTTATCTTATATTAAGTTCAAACTAGACATGTTAGACTTGAGGTGGTTTATTATGGTTGGTATCAAAAGAAGTTCATCAAAGCTTCAGACCAACCATTCAGCATGTTTGGAACTCATGAGATTATGACAAACTGACATTTCTAAACCAAGCTTCAAATTCCTTTTGACACCTCCATCAATTCAAAGAAGTCAAAGTTCGATGGAAATTACAATGTGAGCCAAAATTGCAATAGAATATTATGAATTGTGCTTGTGATAATAAAGATAAAGGTCTTACCTCCTAGACTCATTATAATCATAGATGATGAACTCATCGCTACTTAAGAGGAAGTTTCCCTTAGGTAAAAGAATATGTTCAAATCTCTCGATGAGTAAGTCAAGGTCGATGTTATATACCTAGGGGGGGATAATATGGGGTACCAAGGGAGGTACCCAAGGTAATAATGTAATAATGGGATGGGCCATAGTAATAAATAAGGTGGTTAACCCGTATCATGTAAGGGACCACAAGTATTTAGTAATAATGTAATGGGCCCATGGTATTATTGGATGTATGAGGGACCATGGTAATGATCCATGGTATCGCATGTTAAGGCCTATAGAGGCCAGAGACTCCACATGGAGGATGTCAAGAAATATTGTCAAGGATTATTGTATGTACAAGCATATGGCTTGTGGAGTATTCTCCTTCCTTAAGGAGTGAATGTATGGTGTTGCCCTACCTTAAGGGTTTGATAATAAAGGAGCATTTCTATCTATTCAGATCTTGTTATTCTTGGGTTTATTTATATTTTCATATAATTCTGGAAAACAACCCCCGCAGGACAGATAGCGAGGAGCGAAGATCCACCTACTACACATCAACACAGAAGAGCTGCCACGGTCAACTTCCACATCAAGCGAGCGAGGCACCAGCGAGATCGAGGGTTCACCTTTCTCTTGGATGGCTAGATGCACGTGCATGGTATCATGGACTACTCTTTTGAGTAGATCTTATTATTTGTGTTCTTGCCATGTTTTGGGGACGAAACATGCTTAGGGGGTTGGAATGTTATATACCTAGGGGGGATAATATGGGGTACCAAGGGAGGTACCCAAGGTAATAATGTAATAATGGGATGGGCCATAGTAATAAATAAGGTGGTTAACCCATGTCATGTAAGGGACCACAAGTAGTTAATAATAATGTAATGGGCCCATGGTATCAGTTGATGGTATGAGTAAACCATGGTAATGATGCATGGTATTTGCATGTATGAGGCCTATATAGAGGCTAGAGACTCCACATGGAGGATGTCAAGAAATATTGTCAAGGATTATTGTATCTACAAGCATATGGCTTGTGGAGTATTCTCCTTCCTTAAGGAGTGAATGTATGGTGTTGCCCTATCTTAAGGGTTTGATAATAAAGGAGCATTTCTATCTATTCAGATCTTGTTATTCTTGGGTTTATTTATATTTTCATATAATTCCGGGTTAGATCTACAACAGTCGACAACCATCTATTTACTCAACAACAACTGCGAATGAGAGGAAGAAAAAAAAAATCAGAGAAAGAAGTAATTGAGAAATCAATGAAAGCCAAAGTCGACTTGAGATTCACATGTGATGTAAAGTGGATAAAAGCAAACCCTTGCATCAGTTTATTCTTGTCTAGAGGGGATTCTTCATTACTTGGAGGCATGGCAACCTCTACAAAAACAACATCTTGGAAGGCTTGGCGAACCATTGATTTCACCTCTTTGGGAAGCCACTCCTTGCGAAACCCCAATAAACATTAATTTCAAGAGTCAATTTTTTTTATTGGTCCTTTCCTCGATTTTGACAGCCCCTACCATTTGAGTGATTTCCAGAAAATATGACGCAGGTTCAATCTCCTATTGCAGAACTGGAAGCAGAAACCTAAGATATGCCTACAGTATCTCCCGGGTCAGAATATGAATACAGTGATGGTTAGGGTCTCCACTGCCACCCATCTCTTGATGAACGCCCCCACCGCCATTCCACCGCATGTTCCTTTATCCTCTGGTGGTTGACACACGTCAAAGGTTTAGACCATTAATTTCATCGTTTAACAGTAATCGAGATCCAAGAATAAATTTCAACGCGTCAAGTGTTTAAATCGATGTATGAGCACCGTGTCTTTAATATGCATGCAGGGTCGTTAGTTTCAATCTAACAGGTGTAGTATTTACGGAGAAGCATTTTTTTTTGAAGACTCAAATGACAGTCCCTGATATTAACAATACATATGTTTCTTCTATTTCCTATAGTTAACTAACTAACAAACTCTCAGTGAAATTCTAGACGCAGAGCGAAATGGAAGCATTGCGGTAAAAGTGATCAATCCAGTTGAAAGACCAAGGTGAAGATGAAGGCAAAAGCATATGTATATTGTTGTGCAGTGCAGTCCAGTAGAGTTAGAATGATTGAGATTTCTAGTTCCTAGGATGCATTAATCTTTTCCTCCAGAACCTTAGATTCAATTTAAAGCATCACACCAAAAATTTCGAAGTCGTCTACAGAATTGCTTGGACTGCCAAAGTGGCTAGCCTTCTTCCTGTAGGAAAAAGAGAGGTTGAACGCACAAACTGATGTTGTTTCTAGCTAATTTTTTTGAAGTTATTATCTATTATCAATACACGTTTCTTTGTGGTAAACTTAGGCTGTCGTTGCAATCGTCACTAATTTGTATGGTTTGCCAAAAGGGTTTGTGCCTTTCAAATTCTGCTTGACAAAGCCTTGGAATGGGAAAAATTGTGAACTATTTGTCGGTTGATGAGAATACAATGAGTCGGATGGTTCAAAGTGTTCATGACTTTTGGTCAATGTCAATTCAGATATCAATTGCATTGCTTATTCCCTTTGGCATGATTCGATTTGCTTTGCTGGCTGGCCTGGCTATTATGGTAATTGTGATGATTATGACTCTATTCTTAGCCTCTAAACAATAGAAATGCATGTCACAGGTACTGTCTTCCAAAGATAACCGTATGAAGGTTACTAATGGAACATTAAGCAACATGAAGATTATTAAATTGCAGGCTTGAAAAGAATGGTTTCTAATATGTTTTCACTGTTTTGGTTAACATGTTATTATGATGTTTACATTGACTGGAAGCTTTTTGTTGTGACAAACAACAAATAATTAAAATTTTGTTTATGACAACTTCAAGATGTAACAAATAAGCAAGCATTGTAGTTGACCCCAAAGCAGAGATTTTTATTTATCCTTATAGAAGATTCTTTATTGATGGGATTTGATTGGTTTCTCCCCTACTGAGGGGCTCAAATATTATTTATATAGATGCCTAGATTCTTATGAATACATACTATAGGCAATAACAACTTCCTTTTTGAGAATTAGTATCAAGTAGTCTTTTCGCTTGCTTCAAGAGCTATCTCCAGTCCTTCTTAACTTAGAATCTTCGGTCATTTGTTTATGCAAAGAACTATAAATGTTGGGATGACATTTTCAGATACATATTTTCAGCTACTATATCTTTGTCTACAAATCAGACTTTATATATGTGACTGTAATAGATCTTCCACAGTTCGGTCTTGGTATTTTGTGACTATAGCTTCAAGTTGATCTTTTTAATTATACTTACAGTGCCTCCAATCAAATCGACACTAAGTCCTTTACTTACTAGCTAACTGGCCCTTAAATGTCTCTTTATTCCTTGATGTGACTATCCACAAAAAATGCATAGACTTTTGAAGATTTCGGACTACTGAGGTCACACAGTATTCTTAATTTGAAAGGTGATTTCAGATCTTAATATTTATGCCTAGAATTTCGCTATCTTAATATTTATGCCCAGAATTTCGCTCCTTTTACTAAAGGATTCGACCTTGAATGGGCTATTAATCTAGCCTCTTGGTCCTTTTAAAAACATTACTTCTATACTCTTCAAATTACTTCACTGTCTTGCTCAGGATGCGACCTAATCACAGGGTTATTTGTTTTGTAGTTATGCTCAGAATGTCAATTTCTTTACTAAGTTATAACCATAAGTTTTAAATATGAATAGGATAACTCTCTTATGTTTATTAATTATAATTCCAGCGATATGATGGTAGCCACTAAGGTCCCAAGTGTTTAAACTTGCTTTGATACCAAATGTAAAGACTGATATTAAATTTCAATCAGATTGACAGATATCTTTTGTAAAAAATGTAAAGACTGATATTAAATTTCAACAATATCGACATATTCCTTTTGTAAAATTTTATCAAGTTAATTCTATCAAATTAAATGCATTTGCATACGTGATTCTTTGTGTACCTGATTCTCCCATCTGGTGTTGATCACATTGCTCCAAGTTTTCTGGTTCCGTTACAAAACCAACTGATTCCTCCCTGCCTATCTGGGATCAATCTTTGCGGTTCCCAGATCCAGAGAACTTCGAAATAGAAGTCCACTAGCCCCCGTGCCCAAAACTCCAAGAACAATTGAAGATTTTCCAATTTTCAGTTCCAAAAACCAACCCCTGGCTCATCTCTCCAATAGATTTATTTTTCCCCTTCTCTATATATTCCCCCACCCCCTTCTCATGCTCCTCTTCCAACTTTATGTATCATTTCTTGGCGGTCACCGCTCCCTACATGGTGACACCGTACCTTGTAACGTGTAATTCTATCTGACCAAAGCTACAGGAATATTGATGAGTATTAGTTTACCTTTAGGATTTTTTATTAGTTTTCTTTAAATATCATTAGTTTATAATATTTATTTTATTTTGATTTGAATTTCACATTTTAATAATTTAATAATTTAATATTATGCGATATATAAATATATAACCATATTTATATTTAACTTAAATTTTACATATATTTCATTATAATTAATTTACTTTATACTTTTAAATTTATATTATTAAAATTATTTAGGGTATTTTCCCCTTAATTATAAGGCATTTAAGCAATATATTTGGTGATGGGTGAGGGTGTAACTTTTATCTGAAGCAATGTCGATTTTCAACATTTATAGTTAATTTAGAATATAAATATATAATATATATATTATAATATCTTATATATATATATATATATATATATATATGAATAGTGCAATACATGCATATGTAGCTATCATATGCACGCATTGTATGCATGCTAATACTCTAGTGCTCTCTATATTAAAGATGGGTCATTACACATTCTTAAATGTAACCCTATATCCCTATTGAATTAACTATCAAAACTAATGAGATTATTCTTTAAAGCAAGAAATCTTATATATCTTGGGATTCTTTTAATCTACCTAGCTTGGTGCAGATGGATATGTTTCCTTTACCTATGTCTAGTACTTTCTTGTTCTTTCCCATTATCACTTTAGATTTCACTAATTCATCAACGTTAGGTTTTCTTCTTTTTTTTTGTTTCCAATGATGTGGTTGCTACGATCACTATCTAAGTACCTATTGAGGCCTCGAAAATTGCTGCATCAACATCGGGGAAAACCACCTGGTCAGAACCTTAAAGGCAGCTCCTTTTCCGTTTGGTGTGGTGGCTCTGACTGGATATAATGGGACCAGTTTCCCAATGGTTTGTAAATAGGATGGATAAGTGATTTATTTTCTATTATTTAATGATAATGATGGATGATCTATTCTAAAATGAAAAATTATAAAAAATTAATCTATCCCGGGAAATTTCCACTTTAGTGCAACTTTTGATGATCTTTATCTACAAATAGGCATATAGACGACTCCATTGATAAATAAAGACATTCATTCATATGATAATTAATTTGTTCAAGTAGTTGAACAAAGTAATAATTAAAACATTATTACACTATTCTTCATATATCATTGACATAAATACGATTGAAAGAATAACATTCCTTAAACATTCAATAGTGATAAGTAAAAGGATTGTTGTTAAAACACATACATATATCAAATGATAGACAGATTGAATAAACGTTGATTCATATAAAAGAATGGAGCAAAGACATAGATAATAATACCATATGTAATTTGAATCCCTTTCGATATCAATCGCATTCAGATCCCATCTTCCAACTTAGAAATACTCTCACAAAAAGCAATAGTGCATATCTCATCAAAGTATTCTTCATTAAAATTCAAAATATAGGTCGAGTCTTCATAAAAAAAATATATATCGGAAGCACAATAATGCAACTCCCGATCCAAGTTTTGATACAAAAATTGGGGACCCCTTCTAAAGACATGAAAGGGTCTATAAATACTATCTAAGCTAACTAACTATGAAATAAAAATGCTGTGAGGTGGTATAACCAAATCATGAAAACCTCCTTGAAATAGACATGCTTGCAGTCAGTAGAATGATTCACTATTTCGGCTGATTATCCTTTGGCTTGAGCTGGCATATAGCGAGCATTGGTTGCAATTCTGGAGGGTGAATCATACGTGAATGCAATTGGGCTGAATATGTAGCGTCATTAATTTCAGGAATCATGTAACCGAATGCATCGATTAAACATTTAATTGTTGCCTTTTGACTATGCGGTTTAACCAACAAGAACCAAAAGGTGTCCCAAGTTAAACTTTGGATACCCGCGATCAATCTCTCCTTCTTTTCCAATTCCTGTTTGCATGTCTGCTCCAATGCTTTGGTTGATGGCAATTTACCTGGAGTGCATTCTGAAATCAAATTAGATAGATAAAGAGTATCATTAATTAATTCAATCAAATTAGCAGTCGCCAATATACATCTTGAAGCTGCCCTCTCTGCTTTCATCAATTGAGATTGCCATTCTAGGAACAGAATTTCCTTATGTGATTCCAGAATTTTAGGTAGATTTGCAGCTTGTCCTTCATTGGTTTCTTGCCAAAGAGAGAAAGTTTGTTAATGTCTCATCGGCCTATTCCAAATTCTACCTTGCGTCAACTGATTTATCAATCATTGATGAAGAAATTTCACAGAGGGGCTCAACAAGAGAAATATTATGACATAGCAATTTTAATTGATTAATCAATGCCTTATTGATCTGGAGAGCTTTGGATTTGAACTCTGCTGCTTGAGGAAAACCTTTGAACTTTTCTATTTGTTGTGACAGTTGAACGATTTTCTCATCTTTTGTTTTGCTCAATTGTTCATTCATTGATTTCAGCTTGGCCAATGCTAGGGATAATTCTTTTTGTTTCTGAACTACACTTTGATCTATCCTCTGCTTCTCCTTGAGAAATTGCTCATTTAGTTGATTGTTTGATTGCTACTATGCTGCTAATTGCTGTTCTAACTGCTCTATCCTCTGCTTCCTTTCGGATACCTGTGCTTCCAGTGAAACAATTGTCTGATCTTTTTCTTTGAGTAAATTGCTAACTTTCGATGCTTTATCCATAGTAGCTGCCGAGTATGTCCTGGAATATTAAGAGAGTTTTGTAAGGTCTTCGGAAGGATTGAATTCCTCTTTCCATACCACATTAGCCATCTCCATCTATGCAAGTAAAAGAGAAGATTGATCAAGCTTTCTCTTTTTCCTTTGTCCTTTTACTATAGCCTTATGCTTAGGGCTGTAGAAGACATCTAAAGGTGGTATTTCTTCTATATGTAGAACAATTTCATCCGATGGATCCTTTGGAATCATATCTACATCCTTTTGACTCATGGGTGGGCCACTGGTTCCTTCAGTTGGAACTGTATTAGTTGCTGTCTTGTGACCAGTTGTCACTTCAGACGTGCTAAATCCCTGTAAGTTCTTAGTATTGCTTATAATGGAATCGAACTGTTGCCATTCTTTAAGAAGCTTGGGATCAATCTGAGTATCTGTACTAATGTGTTCAATGCCTTTTCCCTGTTCTTTCTCCTATTTTGGCACTTTTTCTTTCCCAGGAACTTTTTCCACTGTGAGAGCTTTGTCAACAGTTTGTTGTTTAGTTTTGTTTGACTGGACTGTCGGGGTGGTAGCTAATAGGTCTAGAGGCAGAGTTTGCAACCTCTGGTCTCTAAGCGTATTAAACATTTCAAGACCTTCATATTGATACCTGATACTGGCCAATGAACCTAAAATAATGATTCAACTGAGGAAAATAGATCATCAAAGTCATCTTTTTCATGATCGAACTTTGCAAGTTTGGCTTGTTCAAGAACATTATAGGCAACTTTCCTTGGATCATATTGCCTGTTAGGGATTGTGGCAAGATTCAACATTTGTATTTTTTATGCTTCCTTTTCTGCGTGTTTGTAATCATGAAGAGTGAAAGCACCACATCGTAAAGGGAATATAGGCCATACCTATTTCTTAGAATTTCTAAGGGTTTTTGATGTCCCTTCTATTATTATTTGATAAACCAATTCCCGAGCTAATAATTTATCAGGCACATACAAGGGAAGAACATGGGGTTTGGTAAGGCTACCAAAAAGCCTTATATAAGTAAATTTCTCCTCCCCGAACCAATTACCTACTGCAGTCAAGTCAATCCCCACTTCCTCAGAAATCCTAGGGGCAGGCTTATTAAAAATAGCATAATACACAGGCAACATAAAACCATTGCAAATTTTATACAAATTATTTTTGTAGTGAGCCTTCCATAACAGTTGACGATAAATATGGATTGGCTTAGGGGCTTGGGGAGTCTATCTCCATCCGAGTATCAGATATTCAGAATTAAAGCAAATAGTATCCATAATATAAGCACTGTAATAGAAAGGGGGAATGGTCCTGGTGGTTTTACGTGCAGTTGATCTATATTTAAGAATTGTTGTGGCTAATTTATCGGACAAAATATTTTCCCAATCTATCACACATCCATTTATTGTAGCTTCCATTAGGGGGACTATTTCTATAGTGAATTTAGCAGAGTCATGTATTCCCCACATTCTACACATCATAGCTCCGACATAACAGTAAAGAGAAGCCAATGAGTCTACAGAGTACTTACCCGATGATTCGTGCTTGTGCTTCTTAGGGAAATATCTCCACTGCTTAATCGACGCTGATTCTAACTCGTTTTCCTTTGCAAATGCTTCTAGGAATGCTTTATTGTACCACTTCTTAGGCTTAGGTAAGTGATACATTTTCCTTATATCATCAGGCTGAAATGAGCCGAATATCCTCCCGTCAGCTATGCAAAATGTTATGTTCAAGATTGGAATTTCCTCTACCACCCATCTCACTATGTTAGTATATGGCATGATTTTTTCTCACGCTGCTATCCTGTGAAGATAGGAACAAGCTAACTCTTTAAGGGTCGCTTCCGATTTGTTACTTGAGTCAGCTGTGGTTTCCTCTGATACTTCCTCAGGCTCCTCTGCTTCTATTAGATTGTAAATGCTCTCCCAGCTAGTGTTTCCTAGACCGAGGTATGTCGTATCTAAGATTAATCCTTTTTTGCTTGGTTCGGGATCTTTGGCTGGCTGAGCTACTGTTGTAGGAGCTGCTGCTACAGATTTCTTTGATTTCTTTCCCATTTTGCTTCAGATTTCTGGTTTCAGTAGAATTATTCACAAGCGATTGAAAAACCATGATACAGAGAAATACTGCTATAGACCAATATGATAATGAAAAAGAGTTACGTCAATCCGCAGGTGATAATGGAATATAGTTAAAGATTGTCGTGGATAAAATCTCAAGAAAAGATCTACCCTTAACTACTTCATTGAATATCCATTTAACCTGTCAATCGTGGTAAAGAAGGTTTTAAATTCCCATCATGTCATTTATATCCCGAATGATTAGTTCAAGTGTGCCTTTGATTTCTTTGATGGATGATCAATGATAAATCGCAAATCAGCGATCAGGAACATCAAGGGAAAGGTTTTAATACTTGCTTTAAATATCTTCGATCACCAAAAGGTGATACAATGCATGCAAACCATTTTAAATATATTCTCGAAATGTGTGCCTTATTAATATATCGCAATCAGGAATGGACTCGGCCTTTCTTGTTTTGTCAATGTGATTTCACCGATTGTTGATTGTGATATGCTTTATTGTGTCGAAGGATTTGAGCCTACCTTTGTTTATGTGTTGGCTTGTTGTTGTCATCGTCGATTTGCCGATTGCCATACGCTTTATCGCATCGGAGGAATAAAGGGGCTCCATTATATTGTGCTTTGGATTTGGCTTCTCTGATTTCCGATTGCGATTGCCTTTTCAGATCAGAGAGAATGGATAATGTTTATTGTGGTTTTGCGCATGTTTCCTTTGTTATTGCGATATGCGATCTTCTGATCATTTTATCGCAATAACGAAGAGTTTTATAATATTTTTAAAATCACATTTTTATTTCCATTCAAAAGGATTTTAAAATGATTCATTTACCTTAAGCCTTTTAATAAGGGTTTTTCTTTATGATGGGTTAATACCAATTTTATTTATGAACACACAAATCTTATCTAAGTTGAATTAAAAGGACCCATTTCTTATTTAAATTTTATGTAAAGATTTTTTAAGAAATGGGGGGTTGTTGTTTAGCACAACAATTGGCGATTCACTGGGAGAAACAATTGTTTCTGAGAAAGTACTATAATACTTTAACTTTCTTAATCTGAAAACCTTAATTGATAGAGAAAATTTAATATAACTAGATAATCATAGATTCTGAATGTAATGATAACTATTTTTGCTATTTCTTTCTCTTCTTAAAATTAAATACATTTCAACCTTTAAATAAACCTTAATTGGTTGATAATGATAAACAAAAGACTTTTCCAACTTAGTTTTTATAATGACTCCTTTGTCATAGGTAGAGCCTCTGCTGCTAGCAAACATCTATAGTCTCAACAGGGTTACCTTTTAACCATTTAATCATTCATTGTTCCATCCATTTCAGAGAATAATTAAAAAGAATGAATCCAAAAGATATGTTTCCATATTTTTTGTATTACATTTTTCTTTTTCCCTTATTTTGTAAGATAAAGAGCCATTTTCCTGGTTTGGTGGCCAGCTGTTGACAATGCCATTCACTGGTTGTAATTTAACTGAACAAGCTGGCTCGTGATGAGACCCCTTGTCTTATAATTATAAGTCGTTATCCTGTTTTGATATGCAGTGTTGGTAATGTCAGTTGAACTATTCCCCTATGATCATGGTAAGCAGGCTTGTAATAAGACCCCTTATCTTTTATAACAAATATATTTTAGAATTACACTCTGAGTAATTATAAACCTTGATGGATGGAATGAACAATTTTCTCCTTAAGAGAATATGGATGATAGGGTGAGAATTGAAGATGCTAAGATTGAATCAGTCTTTGTTTTGTATTGATAACCGTTTTTAGGCTTCTAAAACTTTAAAATGATTTATAGTATTTCTAAGTTTTGAGAAGATTTCACAAAAATAAAATGGGGTTTTTAGAATCTAATTATAGCTAATTTCCTAGAATTTTCTTTTTCCTTCAAGGCTTCCATTTCTTAAAAGTAAATACTAAAACTATTTTCTTTTGAGTAACTTTTTCAATATAGTAAAGACCAATGGAAGGCTTTTCACAACTTTATCTCCTAGGATTTTAAACAAACTAATTTATTCATGCAAATCCTATTGAAAATTGAATATTTACAAAGGGAGAAGGGGTTACCTCCTCAATTGAAGAATTTTTCAGAATAAGGCTGTTGATAAGAAGAGAATCTCTCTTTCCTGATAGATCTTGCAATATGAATGTAGAAGGGCCTATCTTCTCGCTGATTTGGAATGGTCCAAGCCACATTTTCTGGAACTTAATGTGTTTTCCTTTATCCTCATGGGCTTTGTCCCACTTTAAAACTATATCACCAACTTGTAAATGTTTTGAGCCAGTTGAAATTGCATCAAAAGATGACTTAATAATCTGCTGATGTTTTTCATGTATAATTCGGGCTTTCTCCCTTTCTTCTTCTAGTTTTAGGATGTGATCATATCTCAATTGGATAGAAGATGATGGATTTTCTTCAATAAACTGCACTAAAGCTAGTGATGGAAGTACTAAGGTTGCTGGTATGACAACTTCCTTTTCATACACTATATTGAATGGAGAAGTGCCTATGGAGGCCTTCTGTGTTATTTGGTTAGCCCATAGTGCAAATATCAAAGACTTATGCTAGTTTTTATGATTCTGCTCGATAGTTCTCTTAATGATTTTGATAAGATTTTTACTGGTAGATTCTGCTAAACCATTACCCTGAGGGTAGTAGCTTGCAGAATATTTCAATTTAAATCCCCTTTTAATAGCAAACTCAAATATAGAATTACTAGAGAAGTAAGATGCATTATAAAAAATAAGAGCGTTTGGGACACCAAACCTGCTAATAATGAACTGATCTATGAATTCAATGATTGCCTCAAAGTTTGATGTCTTCAAAGAAATTTCTTCAACCCACTTAGTAAAGTAATCGGTAGCTGTAAGGATATACCTATGTTGTTTGGACGAATGTGGCATGATTTCTCCAATGATATCCAATCCCCATTGTTCAAAAGGTTGTTCAATGTTGACTGGTTGCAAAGGGAAAGCTGGCTTCCATTATCTTCCACTAGTAGTTTGACAACTTTGACGTTTCCTTACATATTCATGAGTATCTTTGAACAAGGTGGGCCAGTAATACCCAGCATGAATGATTTTGTGAGCTGTTGTATCAGCTCGAAAATGTCCCCCTCCTGGTCCATCATGTAGCTCCTGCAAGACCTTTTGTGCTTTAGGTTTTTCTAAGCATCTTAACAAAATTGAATTATAATTCCGTCTAAACAATACATCATCTATAATTATGAAGTTTTTTGCTTTTAGTCATATGGCACGTTTGCTTTTATAGGAAAGATTAGAAGGAGCATATCCATTTTTCAAATGGAAAATCAGATTTGCGTATTGGGATTGACGATTAGTGGTACTTATCTGATTGATTTCTTCAATATATTTTGTACCTTCAGGTTCTTGAATATTAGAAGCTCCTGCTAACAACCTGCAAAAACCTTGGCCTTTGACAATCTTTGCTGGTTTAATTTCCAAGTCATATTCTTGTAATGCTATGACCCAATTTGCTCTCTTGTCTCCTAATACCCATTGAATTAGTAATTGTCTTACTGCTGAAAAAGGGACTATAACTTTTGTGTGAGCTTTTAAGAAAAAGGGTCTGTAGTGTTTAATGGCTTTGTATACAGCAAAGGCTTGTTTTTCAACTTCCGAGTAATTAAGTTCAGCACCTTGAAGGTTTGAACTATAAAATGAGATTGGTGCTTCCAAGTTTCAATCATTAATTTGCATCAACATTACTGAGTAATATGAATCAGATGCAAGAGTATATAACATGAAATGATTTGAAAAATTAGGAGTGCTTAAAGCAGGGGCATTTATGATTGATTGTTTGATGGAATCAAATGCCTCTTTCTCTACAGGCCCCCATTTAAACACTGAATTTTTTTTTTTATCATGGTTTGTAATGGCAAAACAATCTGTGAGAAATCTGGAACAAATCTTTTTACAAAGTTAATTTGACCTAAAAATGATTGCATGGATTTTTTATTATGAGGGAGTGGAATATCAGAAATCTCTTTGATTCTATCTCGATCAATATAAATACCATCCTTTGAAACAATGAAGCCCAAGAGTTTACCCTAGTCAAGAGCGAAAAAGGATTTCTTAGGATTGAGTGAAATGCCATAGCTTTTGCAGTGTTCAAAGATTTGTTTCAGATCATGCAAATGATTTGATCTTTTCTTAGAGAACATAGTAATATCATCTAAATAGACAACTATTGATTTATTAATCAGTCTTTTGAATGCTATGTCCATCGCTCTTTGAAACGTAGCTCCAGCATTGATTAATCCAAAAGGTATTTTTTGATAGGCGTAAGTTCCCCACTTGGTTCTATAGGTAGTCTTAAGTCTGTCATCAGGGTGGACCAATATTTGATTATACCCTGAAAAACCATCTAAGAAGGACATTAATTCAGAAATCAATACAAATTCTAATCTCACCATTTTTCTTCCTTACTGACACCATATTTGACACCCAGTTTGAATGTCTAACAGGAAAAATTATCTTAGCTTTCAAGAGTTTGTTTAATTCAACTTTTATTTGACTCTCTAAGTTAGGATGAATCTTCCTTAATTTCTGCTATATTGGGTTTTGTTTAGAAAGCATCAGAATCGTATGTTGTATGATAGATGTATCGTATGTTTTCAAATAATCAAATTTCCAAGCGAAGACATTTTTATATTTATGCAATAAACTAATGAATGAAATTCTTTCTTCTGAAGAAAGTCCTAATCCCAAATTGATGTTTTGTGGATTCTCCTCAATACAAAGGTTTATCAATTCAAATCTCAAAGTAGAACTTTGTAGCTTTGAATTAGTAACCTGTTTAAACCTGTCTTTGATGTCATAAAGATCTTCAAGCTTGACCACAGGTTTAGGTATTGAGTTTTATTCAAGCTTTTCCTTCATTTGAAGGTCATGGTCACTTTCATCAATAATTTGATCATCATATGGTTTGTTAGAAGTTAAGAAATTTAAAATGTCTTCATCGTGATTGAACACTTGCCAGTTAGTGACATTATCAAGAATTGATGGTCTAAAAATTAACTCTACTGAAAATCTATCGGGACTGTAATCTTCAGATGGAAGGAGCTTAGAAGCAACATTAGCTAGTAAATCTGCTGCTGCATTCTGGGACCTAGGGATAGGAAAAATATTGAATGCTAAAAATTGAGATATAAGGTCCTGTACCAAGGATTGATAGTGTTTAAGGTGACTAGAAAGACAATGAATAGTATTCTTGACTTGTCTTATAACAATTTCTGAATCACCAAACACTTTCAAATATTGAACTTTGAGACCAATTGCTTTCTAAAGTCCTTGAATCAAGGCTTCATATTCAACTGTATTGTTTATGCATTCAAATTCCAACCTGCATGATAACATGGTCTTTTCTCCCTCGGGACTAACTAAAATACATCTTGCTCCTACACTTTCGCTAGATTTAGACCCATCAAAACATAATGACCAAAACAAAGATTTATCTACAGTTTTATTTGCAGTTTCCTCAGCGATTTTAACACACCTTGATGTATCTGTTTGAGAAAAATTTTCGATTTAAGATGTGAAATTATTAACTGAGAAGGGTGATGGTTGAGCAGTAAAATTGCCAAAGAATGCTTCAGATGAGTAATTCCCCAAAATGTTGTTATTGAATGCTATTGGTTGATTTTCTTGTTCTAACTCAGTAACAGTATGGGTCATATGTTTCTCTCGATCAATCTTTATTTGATTTGGCTTTCCTTTATAAGGTAGCCACATATGAGACTAATCGGTGGAAATATAACCATGAAGTTTCTTAGACCAGTCTCTACTCAAAATCAAACCATAGAATTTAGGTATATCAGTGATTAAAATATCAATTCTCCGAACCACTCTTGGATAAGCTGATAACCTAATACTAACTGAGTTGATTTCTCCTAACACCTAGACCTTAGTTCTATCCAATTGAACAATATGAATTGCAGACTTTTGGGGTTCAATATTCAGTTTGGAACAAATTGAAGCTGGCATTATATTCGAGGAAGCCCCTGAGTCAATCAAACACTTGTGTAGATTTCTATTATAGATCTCGTAGGTTAAGAGAAAAGGAGGAGTATGGGAATTTGATCAATCTCTAATTAAGACAACATCAGTAGCTTCTACTCTTCCAGGAGGTGGTTCACCTGTTTCATTAGCAGCTTTGGACAATACAACATTTGGAAGAGGAGAAGAAGGTACAACATCTAACTCCTTATGCAACAATTTTTGTTGATGTTTGAGTTTACTAAGCTCAAACATAGTGATATTTTCCTTTGTTTTCTTGATGTCTTCAATAATGTTGTAGTCCATAGAATCTGTAACTACTAATGTTTTAGACGTTGGAGGTGGATTTGAAGCTGATGGCTGATTTTGAGAAGGAATCATTGTGGATTTCTTTGTGGGAACTTTTTCTTTAGTAGTAGTACCTGTATTCCTTTTATTTTGAGTTATTTGAACAGGTTCAGGAGTACCCTTACTCCTAGTAGTTACAGGGAAAGCTTCATGTTCATTTTCTATATCAGAATTAGGCAAAATAAAGTCCCACTTTCCATGACATTCTACAGTTACCTTTTCTTCAGGTTCTTCAAATGATAAGACTGTTTCTTCTTCTTCTTCCTCTTCAGGATTTGAGTCTGCATTAGATATAGCATTTGGTTGCTTTGACTCAGGTTTCTTAAAGTTTCTAAATGGCCTTTTTGTTGAAGTCTCAGCTACTTGCTTCTTGATTTCTACCATTTCATTTGACATAGTCTTGAGAACTTTTTGAAGACCTTCCATATCATATGGATCTTTAGCTGTTTTCTTCTTTGAATAATCTTTGAAAGAGACTTTTTAGATTTTCTGTCTTCAAGAGCAACTTTATTTTCTAAAGAAATAATGTGTTTCTCTACAGCAAGTGCCTCTTTCATATTTTCTGCTAGAGTTGGTTTTGCAGCTCTATCTACAAAGATAGCTATATTTGAAGGTAAAGCTGTTATATACCATTCGCTTCTGATTTGCTCACTAGGTTTAGAGGCAGTTGGAATCTTATTCAAGAGTTTATTAAATCATGAATTGAACTATTTTATAGGTTCTTTAGACTCTATCCTAAGATTCGAAAGATTGTTGATTAATGTTTCTAGAGATCTGTCATCACCGTATTTAGTCAAGAACTGTTCTTGAAAAATGTTCCAACTAGTAATGGATTTTGATGGCAAGGAAAAATACCAAGACCCAGCTGATCCTTGTAAGGTATAAGGGAAAAGCCTAACAATGACATTTTCCTCTGTAACTCCTTTTAAGTTAATTGCCAACATAAAGTTGTTAATATGCTCATCGGCTTGTATGCCTGCATCTGGATTAAATTTCGACAACCACTTTCCAGGATGTGTTGGCAATGGGTTTGATGGTGCAGGCATTGTGACTACACCAGGATTATTCCATGGATTCTATGCCATTATCGAACTACTTCTAGATGACAGTGCCGATAGAGTTCCAGATGATTAGGAAGGAGCAGCTATTGATGTTTGGGGAGGTTGAGAAATATATGTTGAAGTTCTAGTTCCCTGTTGAACAACAATCTGGAGTGGGGAGTGGATGGTTGAATTTGCACTGGAGAAGATGAAATGGATGATGATGATGAGAAAGTCTCACTATTAGATCCTTCAGTTGTTTTTCTTTCCCATTTTCTTTTAGGCAGAGGTAACTCAGTAGGTTCAATACCAAGCTTTCCACTCTGAAGTCTAGTGAGGGGGTGAGAAGGAATTAATTGCGAAGTCACACTGCCTTGAGATACCTCAAATTTCTGTGGTGATATTGAGAAGCCTTGAAGTTTATGGATGAGAGACTGTACTTCAAAAAATTCAGGACTTAATTTATCTGAAATATGTTGGGGTTGAGTAGTGGTAGTTTGTTGGGTCCCCATAATACTAGTGATTACCCCATTACTATTGTAGTTGTACCCCTTATTAATATTGTTGTGCCCCTATTGTGCCCATATTGTTACTGTTGTGCCCCATAGAAGCCATATGTTATTATTGTGGCCTTACATTATTATTGTTATGTAGGCTCTGATTATGTATGACCCTTAGACTCTATATAAGAAAGGAGGTCTTTTCATTTTGTATATCCAAGAATTGTTCATTTATGTAAATAGGAGGTTCCCCCTCGAGAGGGAATTCTAAGGCGTTGATCTATCTTTTCTATCTTTTCTTGAGCTGGTTTCATAACATTTGGTATCAGAGCTTTGGATTCTAGGGTTTCGCTGCTCCAAACAGGTCATCGTGGCATTTTCACTATAACTTTTTTTTCAGTGATGTTTCAGAAGTTGAAAAAAAACCCATTTGAGAGGACATCGCGCTAAATCTCAGTTCCGAATTTCAGAGCATTTTGCGCTATAATTGCGGAGATATGATCTGAGGAAGTTGGTCTTTTTGCAGACTCCTGAATTACATTCCAAACAGGTGACTTGGGGAAAATCATCATAAATTTTTCTCTGAGCATTGGATTGAAATTTCCTAAGAAGGTGCAAAAAGAGGACGGACTGTAGTTTCTTCTATATAGTTTTTAGAGCTAGAGGTCGAAACAGTGACTCGTGGAACATCGTACAAGTTCGCTCTACTGAATTAGTCTATAATCAGGTCACTGTGGGAGATTTAGCATAACTCTTCATTGGAGAATACAATTGGGGTCAGACTGGTGGAATTGGAAAGAGGACATAGAGGGCTACCGCAGGTCGCAAGTTCAGAACTGGATGATCTGAAATTACAGAGATACATCAGGGGCAATATCGAGCTCCTACAAAGTGAAAAAGGGTGTGTATATTTTTTAAATGTTTGCTTAAGCTTGGTTTGAAAATTTATTTTGAAGGAATTCAAAGGGCATAGGGAAGCATTATTATTAGTAATTGATGCCCCGAAGAAAGAAAATGGAAACACCTAGTAAGCGACCTGAGAGCTCTAGCCTGACTCATGAAGAAGAGGAAGAAATGCAACATGATATATCAAAATTACGAGACCAAGTGCAACAAGTGTCACTTGCACAAAAAGGTGTAGAAGCTAAGATGAATGACGTGGAAGCTAGGATGGGTGATTTGAAGATAGATTTGAAGACGGACATGGAAGAATTGAAGATAAATATGAATAAGTTGCTACAAGAAAGGGTCACTAAGGGTGAAAGGGTAGTAAAGGAAACTCATGATGAGAAGAAAAGAAATATGTTAATCATGATTCATAGACTCTAATGTTGGATCGAAGACCCACCATATTCCAAAAATCGATATGAGGAAGTTTGATGGCAAGGATCCCGCAACATGGATATTACAGATGGAGCAATTTTTCGATCTCAATAATGTGCAAAAACACAAAAGGTACGTATGGCAACTTTATATTTGGAACGAAATCAGTTTGTATGGTATCAATGGCTTTGCTCTCGTAAACAGTTTTATCACTTGGGCAATTTTTACGGAAGAATTGATAGCACATTATGAAGATACAAAAAGAAACACTTTTTTTAGCCAATTGATAAGTCCTAAACAAAAGGGTTCAATAATGGAGCACATTGAGGAGTTCCAAAAATTGAACATAAGGGTAAAAGATATTCCAGAGGAGCATAGGATTGATGTGTTCATAGGGACTTTAAAGAATAATATCCACATGATGTTCGCCTTTGGGAACCTGATTCATTAGAGAAGGCATTCAGGTTAGCAATAAAAATGGAAAGCAAAATTATGGCAACCAAGAAGCATACCACTCACAACTATAAAGATGGAAGTGTTGTCCCCAGTCTTCCACAACCTATAAGGTTGAAACCACAACAATTGGAAGAAAAAAGAGCAAAAGGGCTTTGTTACAGTTGTGATAGCAAATACACTAAAGGTCATAAGTGTGCTGAGAAGAAATTATTCTACATAGATTGTGAAGAGGAAGAAGAAAAGGGGCAAGAAAGGTCAAAAGAAGAGGATATACTCCAGGAACAAAGCCTAGATGAAGAACAAATGAATCCGACCATATCTTGTAATGCATTGGCGGGAATTACCACTCCTCAAACCATCAAGATAGAAGGACAAATCAAGAAGAAAAAGGTAATAGTGTTGATTGATTCAGGAAGTACCCACAATTTTATTCATTGTAAGGTAGCAAAAGAATTGAATTGCTTCCTATATCCAGCACCAGAGTGTCAAGTGATGGTTGCAAATGGAGGAACAATAAATTGCTTTGGAAAATGCTATAATGTCAAGCTATCGATTGGAGAATATGTGTTGACTAGCCCAATGCTTTCCATTCCAATGGGAGGTGTTGATGTTGTACTAGGAGTCCAACGACTACATTTGTTGGGTACAATAGCTTTTAATTTTCAAGAACTTTTCATCAAATTTTCTATGGAAGGAAAGGAAGTTGAATTAAGGGGTATTGCAGGGAAACCAAGAAAGATAATTAGCTCTAATCGTATGAAAAAGCTTCTAGAAAAGGAACAAAGAGGTGTAATTTCACGATTATGTTCGCTAGATGTTTCCACATCGTAATCATCTATTTCACTGGATCTCCAAAAAGTCTTGGATAATCATCCCAAGGTATTTGAGACTCCTAAAGGTCTCCCACCTGTGCGTGATCATGATCATGCTATTCATCTAATTCCAGCAAGTGTTCCTCCAAACATCAGGCCGTACAAATATCGCTATGTCCAAAAGAGTGAAATTGAACGTATGGTTGCAGAAATGCTAGAGGCTGGTATAATTCAACCGAGTCAAAGTTCTTTCTATGCTCCAGTAGTATTGGTGCACAAGAAAGATGGATCATGGTGCATGTGTCTAGATTATAGGGAGCTCAACAAGCTCACTATTAAAGATAAGTTTCCCATTCCTGTCATTGATGGATTACTGGATGAATTGCATGGATCAATTTACTTCACCAAGTTGGATCTTCGTTCAGGATATCATCAAATCAGAATGAAGACTGAAGACATTCAGAAAACAGCATTTAGAACTCATGAGGGTCATTATGAATTTTTGGTCATGCCTTTTGGCCTTACCAATGCACCTTCAACATTTCAAGGTTTGATGAATTCAATTTTCAAACCATTCCTTAGAAAATTTCTGTTGGTATTTTTTGATGATATACTAATCTACAACAAGTCTTGGAAGGATCATGTTGAACATGTTGACAGGGTGCTACAACTATTGGAGGAAAACAATTATATGCAAAAGATCCAAATGTTTCTTTGGAGTACAAGAGGTGGAATATCTGGGTCATATTGTATCTCATGAAGGAGTTAAGGTAGACCCTAGCAAAATTAAAGCCATTAAGGAATGGATAATCCCACATCCATAAAGCATCTGCGAGGATTTCTCGGGTTGACAGGGTATTATCGCAAGTTTGTTAAGAATTATGGGAGAATAGCAGCACCTCTAACAACACTATTGAAGAAATATGCATTTTCATGGACTCCAGAAAGCACAAAGGGCTTTGAACATCTTCAAGAGGCAATGTGCCAAGCACTGGTCTTAGCTACACCGAACTTCACAAAAACCTTTATTGTGGAATGTGATGCTTCATGAAATGGATTGGTGTTGTTCTAATGCAAGATGAAAGACCCATTGCTTTTGAAAGTCGTCCAATCAAGGGAAAGTTTTTACACAAAGCTATTTATGAGAAGGAAATGTTGGCAATACTCCATGCACTTAAGAAATGGCGACCTACCTAATGGGAAGACACTTCAAGGTAAAAACAGATCATGATAGCCTTAAATACTTTTTAGAACAAAGATTATCCTCTGAAGAGCAACAAAAGTGGGTCACAAAGATGTTGGGTTATGCTTTGAAATCATCTACAAAAAAGGGAAGCACATGTTGTGGCAGATGCACTCTCAAGAAGGATGAGGGATGTGGGAAGCTTTTTGTT